>CATORF010000305.1:0-29281 GCA_951804975.1 Anthophora plumipes | reverse complement strand
AAATGCATATCTCAGCTTGAAACCCCACGAAAACCAAGATATCTCCGGTTCTGCATATCCAACGAACTGTGGAGTGGTGAAAACCCCAGAAAACGAGTTTCTCGCATTAAATAGCTCGAAAAGAGCGATCTCGATGAAATAGCATATTTCGGACAGGAGTCTCACCCAGATTATCGCAGGAAATGCATATCTCAGCTTGAAACCCCACGAAAACCAAGATATCTCCGGTTCTGCATATCCAACGAACTGTGGAGTGGTGAAAACCCCAGAAAACGAGTTTCTCGCATTAAATAGCTCGAAAAAAGCGCTCTCGATGTTTCTGCATACTTCGGACAGATGTTTCACCAAGATTATCGTAGAAAATGCATATCTCAGCTGGAAACACCACGAAAATCAAGATATCGCCTGTTCTGCATATCAAACGCACTGTGGAGTGGTGAAAACAACCAGAGAACGTGTTTCTCGCATTAAATAGCTCGCAAAGCGCGATCTAGATGATTCTGCATACTTCTGACAAAACACCCACCAAGATTATCGCAGAAAATGCATATATCATCTTGAAACCCCACGAAAACCAAGACATCTCCGGTTCTGCATATCTAACGAACTGTGGAGTGGTGAAAACCCCAGAAAACCAGTTTCTCGCATTAAATAGCTCGAAAAGAGCGCTCTCGATGTTTCTGCATACTTCGGACAGATGTTTCACCAAGATTATCGTAGAAAATGCATATCTCAGCTGGAAACACCACGAAAATCAAGATATCGCCTGTTCTGCATATCCAACGAACTGTGGAGTGGTGAAAACCCCAGAAAACGAGTTTCTCGCATTAAATAGCTCGAAAAGAGCGATCTCGATGAAACAGCATATTTCGGACAGGAGTCTCACCCAGATTATCGCAGGAAATGCATATCTCAGCTTGAAACCCCACGAAAACCAAGATATCTCCGGTTCTGCATATCCAACGAACTGTGGAGTGGTGAAAACCCCAGAAAACGAGTTTCTCGCATTAAATAGCTCGAAAAGAGCGCTCTCGATGTTTCTGCATACTTCGGACAGATGTTTCACCAAGATTATCGTAGAAAATGCATATCTCAGCTGGAAACACCACGAAAATCAAGATATCGCCGGTTCTGCATATCTAACGAACTGTGGAGTGGTGAAAACAACTAGAGAACGTGTTTCTCGCATTAAATAGCTCGAGAAGAGCGATCTCGATGATTCAGCATACTTCGGACAGAAGTCTCACCAAGATTATCGCAGGAAATGCATATATCATCTTGAAATCCCACGAAAACCAAGATATCTCCGGTTCTGCATATCTAACGAACTGTGGAGTGGTGAAAACCCCAGAAAACCAGTTTCTCGCATTAAATAGCTCGAAAAGAGCGCTCTCGATGTTTCTGCATACTTCGGACAGATGTTTCACCAAGATTATCGTAGAAAATGCATATCTCAGCTGGAAACACCACGAAAATCAAGATATCGCCTGTTCTGCATATCCAACGAACTGTGGAGTGGTGAAAACCCCAGAAAACGAGTTTCTCGCATTAAATAGCTCGAAAAGAGCGATCTCGATGAAACAGCATATTTCGGACAGGAGTCTCACCCAGATTATCGCAGGAAATGCATATCTCAGCTTGAAACCCCACGAAAACCAAGATATCTCCGGTTCTGCATATCCAACGAACTGTGGAGTGGTGAAAACCCCAGAAAACGAGTTTCTCGCATTAAATAGCTCGAAAAGAGCGCTCTCGATGTTTCTGCATACTTCGGACAGATGTTTCACCAAGATTATCGTAGAAAATGCATATCTCAGCTGGAAACACCACGAAAATCAAGATATCGCCGGTTCTGCATATCTAACGAACTGTGGAGTGGTGAAAACAACTAGAGAACGTGTTTCTCGCATTAAATAGCTCGAGAAGAGCGATCTCGATGATTCAGCATACTTCGGACAGAAGTCTCACCAAGATTATCGCAGGAAATGCATATATCATCTTGAAATCCCACGAAAACCAAGATATCTCCGGTTCTGCATATCTAACGAACTGTGGAGTGGTGAAAACAACCAGAGAACGTGTTTCTCTCATTAAATAGCTCGAGAAGAGCGATCTCGATGATTCAGCATACTTCGGACAGAAGTCTCACCAAGATTATCGCAGGAAATGCATATCTCATCTTGAAACCCCACGAAAACCAAGATATCTCCGGTTCTGCATATCCAACGAACTGTGGAGTGGTGAAAACCCCAGAAAACGAGTTTCTCGCATTAAATAGCTCGAAAAGAGCGATCTCGATGATTCAGCATATTTCGGACAGGAGTCTCACCAAGATTATCGCAGGAAATGCATATCTCAGCTTGAAACCCCACGAAAACCAAGATATCTCCGGTTCTGCATATCCAACGAACTGTGGAGTGGTGAAAACCCCTGAAAACGAGTTTCTCGCATTAAATAGCTCGAAAAGAGCGATCTCGATGAAACAGCATATTTCGGACAGGAGTCTCACCCAGATTATCGCAGGAAATGCATATCTCAGCTTGAAACCCCACGAAAACCAAGATATCTCCGGTTCTGCATATCCAACGAACTGTGGAGTGGTGAAATCCCCAGAAAACGAGTTTCTCGCATTAAATAGCTCGAAAAGAGCGCTCTCGATGTTTCTGCATACTTCGGACAGATGTTTCACCAAGATTATCGTAGAAAATGCATATCTCAGCTGGAAACACCACGAAAATCAAGATATCGCCTGTTCTGCATATCTAACGAACTGTGGAGTGGTGAAAACAACTAGAGAACGTGTTTCTCGCATTAAATAGCTAGAGAAGAGCGATCTCGATGATTCAGCATACTTCGGACAGAAGTCTCACCAAGATTATCGCAGGAAATGCATATCTCATCTTGAAACCCCACGAAAACCAAGATATCTCCGGTTCTGCATATCCAACGAACTGTGGAGTGGTGAAAACCCCAGAGAACGTGTTTCTCGCATTAAATAGCTCGAAAAGCGCGATCTAGATGATTCTGCATACTTCTGACAAAACACCCACCAAGATTATCGCAGAAAATGCATATCTCAGCTGGAAACACCACGAAAATCAAGATATCTCCGGTTCTGCATATCTAACGAACTGTGGAGTGGTGAAAACAACTAGAGAACGTGTTTCTCGCATTAAATAGCTAGAGAAGAGCGATCTCGATGATTCAGCATACTTCGGACAGAAGTCTCACCAAGATTATCGCAGGAAATGCATATCTCATCTTGAAACCCCACGAAAACCAAGATATCTCCGGTTCTGCATATCTAACGAACTGTGGAGTGGTGAAAACAACCAGAGAACGTGTTTCTCGCATTAAATAGCTCGAGAAGAGCGATCTCGATGATTCAGCATACTTCGGACAGAAGTCTCACCAAGATTATCGCAGGAAATGCATATCTCATCTTGAAACCCCACGAAAACCAAGATATCTCCGGTTCTGCATATCCAACGAACTGTGGAGTGGTGAAAACCCCAGAAAACGAGTTTCTCGCATTAAATTGCTCGAAAAGAGCGCTCTCGATGTTTCTGCATACTTCGGACAGATGTTTCACCAAGGTTATCGTAGAAAATGCATATCTCAGCTTGAAACCCGACCGAAACCAAGATATCTCCGCTTCTGCATGTCAAACGTACTGTGGAGTGGTGAAAACACCAGAAAACGTGTTTCGTGCATTAAGTAGCTCGAAAAGAGCGATCTAGTTGATTCTGCATACTTCTGACAAAAGACCCACCAAGATTATCGCAGAAAATGCATATCTCAGCTGGAAACACCACGAAAATCAAGATATCTCCGGTTCTGCATATCCAACGAACTGTGGAGTGGTGAAAACCCCAGAAAACGAGTTTCTCGCATTAAATTGCTCGAAAAGAGCGCTCTCGATGTTTCTGCATACTTCGGACAGATGTTTCACCAAGATTATCGTAGAAAATGCATATATCAGCTTGAAACCCGACCGAAACCAAGATATCTCCGCTTCTGCATAACTAACGAACTGTGGAGTGGTGAAAACAACCAGAGAACGTGTTTCTCGCATTAAATAGCTCGAGAAGAGCGATCTCGATGATTCAGCATACTTCGGACAGAAGTCTCACCAAGATTATCGCAGGAAATGCATATCTCAGCTTGAAACCCGACCGAAACCAAGATATCTCCGCTTCTGCATATCTAACGAACTGTGGAGTGGTGAAAACAACTAGAGAACGTGTTTCTCGCATTAAATAGCTAGAGAAGAGCGATCTCGATGATTCAGCATACTTCGGACAGAAGTCTCACCAAGATTATCGCAGGAAATGCATATCTCATCTTGAAACCCCACGAAAACCAAGATATCTCCGGTTCTGCATATCTAACGAACTGTGGAGTGGTGAAAACAACCAGAGAACGTGTTTCTCGCATTAAATAGCTCGAGAAGAGCGATCTCGATGATTCAGCATACTTCGGACAGAAGTCTCACCAAGATTATCGCAGGAAATGCATATCTCATCTTGAAACCCCACGAAAACCAAGATATCTCCGGTTCTGCATATCCAACGCACTGTGGAGTGGTAAAAACACCAGATAACGTGTTTCTCGCATTCAATAGCTCGAAACGAGCGATCTCGATGATTCTGCATACTTCGGACAGAAGTCTCAACAAGATTATCGCAGAAAATGCATATCTCAGCTTGAAACCCCACGAAAACCAAGATATCTACTGTTCTGCATATCCAACGAACTGTGGAGTGGTGAAAACCCCAGAAAACGTGTTTCGCGCATTAAATAGCTCGAAAAGAGCCCTCTCGATGTTTCTGCATACTTTGGACAGATGTTTCACCAAGCTTATCGTAGAAAATGCATATCTCAGCTTGAAACCCGACGAAAACCAAAATATCGCCGGTTCTGCATATCCAACGCACTGTGGAGTGGTGAAAACCCCCTGAAAACGTGTTTCTCGCATTAAATAGCTCGAATAGAGCCATCTCGATAATTCTTCATACTTCGGACAGAAGTCTCACCAAGGTTATCGTAAAAAATGCATATCTCAGCTTGAAACCCAACGAAAGCCAAGATATCGCTGGTTCTGCATATCAAACGCACTGTGGAGTGCTGAAAACACCAGATAACGTGTTTGTCGCATTAAATAGCTCGAATTGAGCGATCTCGATGATTCTGCATCCTTCGGACAGAAGTCTCACCAAGATTATCGTATAAAATGCATGTCTCAGCTTGAATCCCCACGAAAATCGAGTTATCTCCGGTTCTGCACACCAAACGTACCGTGGAGTGGTGAAAACACCAGAAAACGTGTTTCGCGCATTAAGTAGATCGAAAAGAGCGTTCGCGAAGATTCTGCATACTTCTGACAGAAGTCTCACCAGGATTATCGTAGAAAATGCATATCTCAGCTTGAAACCCGACCGAAACCAAGATATCTCCGGTTCTGCAGGTCAAACGTACTGTGGTGTGGTGAAAACACCAGAAAACGTGTTTCGTGCATTAAGTAGTTCGAAACGAGCGATCTAGATGATTCTGCACACTTCTGACTGAAGTCTCACCAATATTATCGCAGAAAATGCATATCTCAGCTTGAAACCCCACGATAACCAAGATATCGCTGGTTCTGCATATCAAACGCACTGTGGAGTGGTAAAAACACCAGATAACGTGTTTTTCGCATTAAATAGCTCGAAAAGAGCGATCTAGATGATTCAGCATACTTCGGACAGATGTTTCACGAAGATTATCGTAGAAAATGCATATCTCAGCTTGACACCCGACGAAAACCGAAATATCGCCGGTTCTGCATATCAAACCAACTGTGGAGTGGTGAAAACACCAGATAACGTGTTTCTCGCATTAAATAGCTCGAAAAGCGCGATCTCGATGATTCTGCATACTTCTAACAGAAGTCTCACGAAGATTATCGCAGAAAATGCATATCTCTGCTTGAAACCCCACGAAAACCAAGATATCTACTGTTCTGCATATCCAACGAACTGTGGGGTGGTGAATACCCCAGAAAACGTGTTTCTCGTATTAAATAGCTCGAAAAGAGCGCTCTCGATGTTTCTGCATACTTCGGACAGATGTTTCACCAAGCTTATCGTAGAAAATGCATATCTGAGCTTGAAACCCGACAAAAACCATAATATCGCCGGTTCTGCATATCCAACGCACTGTGGAGTGGTGAAAACACCAGATAACGTGTTTCTCGCATTAAGTAGCTCGAAACGAGCGCTCTCGATGTTTCTGCATACTTCGGACAGATGTTTCACCAAGATTATCGTAAAAATGCATATCTCAGCTTGACACCCGACGAAAACCAAAATATCGCCGGTTCTGCATATCTAACGCACTGTGGAGTGGTGAAAACACCGGATAAGGCTTTTCTCGCATTACCTAGACGAAAAGAGCGATCTCGATGTTTCAGCATACTTCGGACGGAAGTCTCACCAAGATTATCGCAGAAAATGCATATCTCACCTTGAAACCCCACGAAAACCAAGATATCGCCGGTTCTGCATATCATACGCACTGTGGAGTGGTGAAAACACCAGATTACGTGTTTCTCGCATTAAATAGCTCGAAAAGAGCATTCCCGAAGATTCTGCATGCTTCTGACAGAAGTCTCACCAGGATTATCGTAGAAAATGCATATCTCAGCTGGAAACACCACGAAAATCAAGCTATCGCCTGTTCTGCATATCAAACGCACTGTGGAGTGGTGAAAACAACTAGAGAACGTGTTTCTCGCATTAAATAGCTAGAGAAGAGCGATCTCGATGATTCAGCATACTTCGGACAGAAGTCTCACCAAGATTATCGCAGGAAATGCATATCTCAGCTGGAAACACCACGAAAATCAAGATATCTCCGGTTCTGCATATCTAACGAACTGTGGAGTGGTGAAAACCCCAGAGAACGTGTTTCTCGCATTAAATAGTTCGAAAAGCGCGATCTAGATGATTCTGCATACTTCTGACAAAACACCCACCAAGATTATCGCAGGAAATGCATATCTCAGCTTGAAACCCAACGAAAACCAAGATATCTCCGGTTCTGCATATCCAACGAACTGTGGAGTGGTGAAAACCCCTGAAAACGAGTTTCTCGCATTAAATAGCTCGAAAAGAGCGATCTCGATGAAACCGCATATTTCGGACAGGAGTCTCACCCAGATTATCGCAGGAAATGCATATCTCAGCTTGAAACCCCACGAAAACCAAGATATCTCCGGTTCTGCATATCCAACGAACTGTGGAGTGGTGAAAACCCCAGAAAACGAGTTTCTCGCATTAAATAGCTCGAAAAGAGCGCTCTCGATGTTTCTGCATACTTCGGACAGATGTTTCACCAAGATTATCGTAGAAAATGCATATCTCAGCTGGAAACACCACGAAAATCAAGATATCGCCTGTTCTGCATATCTAACGAACTGTGGAGTGGTGAAAACAACTAGAGAACGTGTTTCTCGCATTAAATAGCTAGAGAAGAGCGATCTCGATGATTCAGCATACTTCGGACAGAAGTCTCACCAAGATTATCGCAGGAAATGCATATCTCATCTTGAAACCCCACGAAAACCAAGATATCTCCGGTTCTGCATATCCAACGAACTGTGGAGTGGTGAAAACCCCAGAGAACGTGTTTCTCGCATTAAATAGCTCGAAAAGCGCGATCTACATGATTCTGCATTCTTCTGACAAAACACCCACCAAGATTATCGCAGAAAATGCATATCTCAGCTGGAAACACCACGAAAATCAAGATATCTCCGGTTCTGCATATCTAACGAACTGTGGAGTGGTGAAAACAACTAGAGAACGTGTTTCTCGCATTAAATAGCTAGAGAAGAGCGATCTCGATGATTCAGCATACTTCGGACAGAAGTCTCACCAAGATTATCGCAGGAAATGCATATCTCATCTTGAAACCCCACGAAAACCAAGATATCTCCGGTTCTGCATATCTAACGAACTGTGGAGTGGTGAAAACAACCAGAGAACGTGTTTCTCGCATTAAATAGCTCGAGAAGAGCGATCTCGATGATTCAGCATACTTCGGACAGAAGTCTCACCAAGATTATCGCAGGAAATGCATATCTCATCTTGAAACCCCACGAAAACCAAGATATCTCCGGTTCTGCATATCCAACGAACTGTGGAGTGGTGAAAACCCCAGAAAACGAGTTTCTCGCATTAAATTGCTCGAAAAGAGCGCTCTCGATGTTTCTGCATACTTCGGACAGATGTTTCACCAAGATTATCGTAGAAAATGCATATCTCAGCTTGAAACCCGACCGAAACCAAGATATCTCCGCTTCTGCATGTCAAACGTACTGTGGAGTGGTGAAAACACCAGAAAACGTGTTTCGTGCATTAAGTAGCTCGAAAAGAGCGATCTAGTTGATTCTGCATACTTCTGACAAAAGACCCACCAAGAGTATCGCAGAAAATGCATATCTCAGCTGGAAACACCACGAAAATCAAGATATCTCCGGTTCTGCATATCCAACGAACTGTGGAGTGGTGAAAACCCCAGAAAACGAGTTTCTCGCATTAAATTGCTCGAAAAGAGCGCTCTCGATGTTTCTGCATACTTCGGACAGATGTTTCACCAAGATTATCGTAGAAAATGCATATATCAGCTTGAAACCCGACCGAAACCAAGATATCTCCGCTTCTGCATATCTAACGAACTGTGGAGTGGTGAAAACAACCAGAGAACGTGTTTCTCGCACTAAATAGCTCGAGAAGAGCGATCTCGATGATTCAGCATACTTCGGACAGAAGTCTCACCAAGATTATCGCAGGAAATGCATATCTCAGCTGGAAACACCACGAAAATCAAGATATCTCCGGTTCTGCATATCTAACGAACTGTGGAGTGGTGAAAACAACCAGAGAACGTGTTTCTCGCATTAAATAGCTCGAGAAGAGCGATCTAGATGATTCAGCATACTTCGGACAGAAGTCTCACCAAGATTATCGCAGGAAATGCATATCTCATCTTGAAACCCCACGAAAACCAAGATATCTCCGGTTCTGCATATCCAACGAACTGTGGAGTGGTGAAAACCCCAGAAAACGAGTTTCTCGCATTAAATTGCTCGAAAAGAGCGCTCTCGATGTTTCTGCATACTTCGGACAGATGTTTCACCAAGATTATCGTAGAAAATGCATATCTCAGCTTGAAACCCGACCGAAACCAAGATATCTCCGCTTCTGCATATCTAACGAACTGTGGAGTGGTGAAAACAACTAGAGAACGTGTTTCTCGCATTAAATAGCTAGAGAAGAGCGATCTCGATGATTCAGCATACTTCGGACAGAAGTCTCACCAAGATTATCGCAGGAAATGCATATCTCATCTTGAAACCCCACGAAAACCAAGATATCTCCGGTTCTGCATATCTAACGAACTGTGGAGTGGTGAAAACAACCAGAGAACGTGTTTCTCGCATTAAATAGCTCGAGAAGAGCGATCTCGATGATTCAGCATACTTCGGACAGAAGTCTCACCAAGATTATCGCAGGAAATGCATATCTCATCTTGAAACCCCACGAAAACCAAGATATCTCCGGTTCTGCATATCCAACGCACTGTGGAGTGGTAAAAACACCAGATAACGTGTTTCTCGCATTCAATAGCTCGAAACGAGCGATCTCGATGATTCTGCATACTTCGGACAGAAGTCTCAACAAGATTATCGCAGAAAATGCATATCTCAGCTTGAAACCCCACGAAAACCAAGATATCTACTGTTCTGCATATCCAACGAACTGTGGAGTGGTGAAAACCCCAGAAAACGTGTTTCGCGCATTAAATAGCTCGAAAAGAGCCCTCTCGATGTTTCTGCATACTTTGGACAGATGTTTCACCAAGCTTATCGTAGAAAATGCATATCTCAGCTTGAAACCCGACGAAAACCAAAATATCGCCGGTTCTGCATATCCAACGCACTGTGGAGTGGTGAAAACCCCCTGAAAACGTGTTTCTCGCATTAAATAGCTCGAATAGAGCCATCTCGATAATTCTTCATACTTCGGACAGAAGTCTCACCAAGGTTATCGTAAAAAATGCATATCTCAGCTTGAAACCCAACGAAAGCCAAGATATCGCTGGTTCTGCATATCAAACGCACTGTGGAGTGCTGAAAACACCAGATAACGTGTTTGTCGCATTAAATAGCTCGAATTGAGCGATCTCGATGATTCTGCATCCTTCGGACAGAAGTCTCACCAAGATTATCGTATAAAATGCATGTCTCAGCTTGAATCCCCACGAAAATCGAGTTATCTCCTGTTCTGCACACCAAACGTACCGTGGAGTGGTGAAAACAGCAGAAAACGTGTTTCGCGCATTAAGTAGATCGAAAAGAGCGTTCGCGAAGATTCTGCATACTTCTGACAGAAGTCTCACCAGGATTATCGTAGAAAATGCATATCTCAGCTTGAAACCCGACCGAAACCAAGATATCTCCGGTTCTGCAGGTCAAACGTACTGTGGTGTGGTGAAAACACCAGAAAACGTGTTTCGTGCATTAAGTAGATCGAAAAGAGCGATCTAGATGATTCTGCACACTTCTGACTGAAGTCTCACCAATATTATCGCAGAAAATGCATATCTCAGCTTGAAACCCCACGATAACCAAGATATCGCTGGTTCTGCATATCAAACGCACTGTGGAGTGGTAAAAACACCAGATAACGTGTTTCTCGCATTAAATAGCTCGAAAAGCGCGATCTCGATGATTCTGCATACTTCTAACAGAAGTCTCACGAAGATTATCGCAGAAAATGCATATCTCTGCTTGAAACCCCACGAAAACCAAGATATCTACTGTTCTGCATATCCAACGAACTGTGGGGTGGTGAAAACCCCAGAAAACGTGTTTCTCGTATTAAATAGCTCGAAAAGAGCGCTCTCGATGTTTCTGCATACTTCGGACAGATGTTTCACCAAGCTTATCGTAGAAAATGCATATCTGAGCTTGAAACCCGACAAAAACCATAATATCGCCGGTTCTGCATATCCAACGCACTGTGGAGTGGTGAAAACACCAGATAACGTGTTTCTCGCATTAAGTAGCTCGAAACGAGCGCTCTCGATGTTTCTGCATACTTCGGACAGATGTTTCACCAAGATTATCGTAAAAATGCATATCTCAGCTTGACACCCGACGAAAACCAAAATATCGCCGGTTCTGCATATCTAACGCACTGTGGAGTGGTGAAAACACCGGATAAGGCTTTTCTCGCATTACCTAGACGAAAAGAGCGATCTCGATGTTTCAGCATACTTCGGACGGAAGTCTCACCAAGATTATCGCAGAAAATGCATATCTCACCTTGAAACCCCACGAAAACCAAGATATCGCCGGTTCTGCATATCATACGCACTGTGGAGTGGTGAAAACACCAGATTACGTGTTTCTCGCATTAAATAGCTCGAAAAGAGCATTCCCGAAGATTCTGCATGCTTCTGACAGAAGTCTCACCAGGATTATCGTAGAAAATGCATATCTCAGCTGGAAACACCACGAAAATCAAGCTATCGCCTGTTCTGCATATCAAACGCACTGTGGAGTGGTGAAAACAACCAGAGAACGTGTTTCTCGCATTAAATAGCTCGAAAAGAGCGCTCTCGATGTTTCTGCATACTTCGGACAGATGTTTCACCAAGATTATCGTAGAAAATGCATATCTCAGCTGGAAACACCACGAAAATCAAGATATCGCCTGTTCTGCATATCTAAAGAACTGTGGAGTGGTGAAAACAACTAGAGAACGTGTTTCTCGCATTAAATAGCTAGAGAAGAGCGATCTCGATGATTCAGCATACTTCGGACAGAAGTCTCACCAAGATTATCGCAGGAAATGCATATCTCATCTTGAAACCCCACGAAAACCAGGATATCTCCGGTTCTGCATATCCAACGAACTGTGGAGTGGTGAAAACCCCAGAGAACGTGTTTCTCGCATTAAATAGCTCGAAAAGCGCGATCTAGATGATTCTGCATACTTCTGACAAAACACCCACCAAGATTATCGCAGAAAATGCATATCTCAGCTGGAAACACCACGAAAATCAAGATATCTCCGGTTCTGCATATCTAACGAACTGTGGAGTGGTGAAAACAACTAGAGAACGTGTTTCTCGCATTAAATAGCTAGAGAAGAGCGATCTCGATGATTCAGCATACTTCGGACAGAAGTCTCACCAAGATTATCGCAGGAAATGCATATCTCATCTTGAAACCCCACGAAAACCAAGATATCTCCGGTTCTGCATATCTAACGAACTGTGGAGTGGTGAAAACAACCAGAGAACGTGTTTCTCGCATTAAATAGCTCGAGAAGAGCGATCTCGATGATTCAGCATACTTCGGACAGAAGTCTCACCAAGATTATCGCAGGAAATGCATATCTCATCTTGAAACCCCACGAAAACCAAGATATCTCCGGTTCTGCATATCCAACGAACTGTGGAGTGGTGAAAACCCCAGAAAACGAGTTTCTCGCATTAAATTGCTCGAAAAGAGCGCTCTCGATGTTTCTGCATACTTCGGACAGATGTTTCACCAAGATTATCGTAGAAAATGCATATCTCAGCTTGAAACCCGACCGAAACCAAGATATCTCCGCTTCTGCATGTCAAACGTACTGTGGAGTGGTGAAAACACCAGAAAACGTGTTTCGTGCATTAAGTAGCTCGAAAAGAGCGATCTAGTTGATTCTGCATACTTCTGACAAAAGACCCACCAAGAGTATCGCAGAAAATGCATATCTCAGCTGGAAACACCACGAAAATCAAGATATCTCCGGTTCTGCATATCCAACGAACTGTGGAGTGGTGAAAACCCCAGAAAACGAGTTTCTCGCATTAAATTGCTCGAAAAGAGCGCTCTCGATGTTTCTGCATACTTCGGACAGATGTTTCACCAAGATTATCGTAGAAAATGCATATATCAGCTTGAAACCCGACCGAAACCAAGATATCTCCGCTTCTGCATATCTAACGAACTGTGGAGTGGTGAAAACAACCAGAGAACGTGTTTCTCGCACTAAATAGCTCGAGAAGAGCGATCTCGATGATTCAGCATACTTCGGACAGAAGTCTCACCAAGATTATCGCAGGAAATGCATATCTCAGCTGGAAACACCACGAAAATCAAGATATCTCCGGTTCTGCATATCTAACGAACTGTGGAGTGGTGAAAACAACCAGAGAACGTGTTTCTCGCATTAAATAGCTCGAGAAGAGCGATCTAGATGATTCAGCATACTTCGGACAGAAGTCTCACCAAGATTATCGCAGGAAATGCATATCTCATCTTGAAACCCCACGAAAACCAAGATATCTCCGGTTCTGCATATCCAACGAACTGTGGAGTGGTGAAAACCCCAGAAAACGAGTTTCTCGCATTAAATTGCTCGAAAAGAGCGCTCTCGATGTTTCTGCATACTTCGGACAGATGTTTCACCAAGATTATCGTAGAAAATGCATATCTCAGCTTGAAACCCGACCGAAACCAAGATATCTCCGCTTCTGCATATCTAACGAACTGTGGAGTGGTGAAAACAACTAGAGAACGTGTTTCTCGCATTAAATAGCTAGAGAAGAGCGATCTCGATGATTCAGCATACTTCGGACAGAAGTCTCACCAAGATTATCGCAGGAAATGCATATCTCATCTTGAAACCCCACGAAAACCAAGATATCTCCGGTTCTGCATATCTAACGAACTGTGGAGTGGTGAAAACAACCAGAGAACGTGTTTCTCGCATTAAATAGCTCGAGAAGAGCGATCTCGATGATTCAGCATACTTCGGACAGAAGTCTCACCAAGATTATCGCAGGAAATGCATATCTCATCTTGAAACCCCACGAAAACCAAGATATCTCCGGTTCTGCATATCCAACGCACTGTGGAGTGGTAAAAACACCAGATAACGTGTTTCTCGCATTCAATAGCTCGAAACGAGCGATCTCGATGATTCTGCATACTTCGGACAGAAGTCTCAACAAGATTATCGCAGAAAATGCATATCTCAGCTTGAAACCCCACGAAAACCAAGATATCTACTGTTCTGCATATCCAACGAACTGTGGAGTGGTGAAAACCCCAGAAAACGTGTTTCGCGCATTAAATAGCTCGAAAAGAGCCCTCTCGATGTTTCTGCATACTTTGGACAGATGTTTCACCAAGCTTATCGTAGAAAATGCATATCTCAGCTTGAAACCCGACGAAAACCAAAATATCGCCGGTTCTGCATATCCAACGCACTGTGGAGTGGTGAAAACCCCCTGAAAACGTGTTTCTCGCATTAAATAGCTCGAATAGAGCCATCTCGATAATTCTTCATACTTCGGACAGAAGTCTCACCAAGGTTATCGTAAAAAATGCATATCTCAGCTTGAAACCCAACGAAAGCCAAGATATCGCTGGTTCTGCATATCAAACGCACTGTGGAGTGCTGAAAACACCAGATAACGTGTTTGTCGCATTAAATAGCTCGAATTGAGCGATCTCGATGATTCTGCATCCTTCGGACAGAAGTCTCACCAAGATTATCGTATAAAATGCATGTCTCAGCTTGAATCCCCACGAAAATCGAGTTATCTCCTGTTCTGCACACCAAACGTACCGTGGAGTGGTGAAAACAGCAGAAAACGTGTTTCGCGCATTAAGTAGATCGAAAAGAGCGTTCGCGAAGATTCTGCATACTTCTGACAGAAGTCTCACCAGGATTATCGTAGAAAATGCATATCTCAGCTTGAAACCCGACCGAAACCAAGATATCTCCGGTTCTGCAGGTCAAACGTACTGTGGTGTGGTGAAAACACCAGAAAACGTGTTTCGTGCATTAAGTAGATCGAAAAGAGCGATCTAGATGATTCTGCACACTTCTGACTGAAGTCTCACCAATATTATCGCAGAAAATGCATATCTCAGCTTGAAACCCCACGATAACCAAGATATCGCTGGTTCTGCATATCAAACGCACTGTGGAGTGGTAAAAACACCAGATAACGTGTTTCTCGCATTAAATAGCTCGAAAAGCGCGATCTCGATGATTCTGCATACTTCTAACAGAAGTCTCACGAAGATTATCGCAGAAAATGCATATCTCTGCTTGAAACCCCACGAAAACCAAGATATCTACTGTTCTGCATATCCAACGAACTGTGGGGTGGTGAAAACCCCAGAAAACGTGTTTCTCGTATTAAATAGCTCGAAAAGAGCGCTCTCGATGTTTCTGCATACTTCGGACAGATGTTTCACCAAGCTTATCGTAGAAAATGCATATCTGAGCTTGAAACCCGACAAAAACCATAATATCGCCGGTTCTGCATATCCAACGCACTGTGGAGTGGTGAAAACACCAGATAACGTGTTTCTCGCATTAAGTAGCTCGAAATGAGCGCTCTCGATGTTTCTGCATACTTCGGACAGATGTTTCACCAAGATTATCGTAAAAATGCATATCTCAGCTTGACACCCGACGAAAACCAAAATATCGCCGGTTCTGCATATCTAACGCACTGTGGAGTGGTGAAAACACCGGATAAGGCTTTTCTCGCATTACCTAGACGAAAAGAGCGATCTCGATGTTTCAGCATACTTCGGACGGAAGTCTCACCAAGATTATCGCAGAAAATGCATATCTCACCTTGAAACCCCACGAAAACCAAGATATCGCCGGTTCTGCATATCATACGCACTGTGGAGTGGTGAAAACACCAGATTACGTGTTTCTCGCATTAAATAGCTCGAAAAGAGCATTCCCGAAGATTCTGCATGCTTCTGACAGAAGTCTCACCAGGATTATCGTAGAAAATGCATATCTCAGCTGGAAACACCACGAAAATCAAGCTATCGCCTGTTCTGCATATCAAACGCACTGTGGAGTGGTGAAAACAACCAGAGAACGTGTTTCTCGCATTAAATAGCTCGAAAAGAGCGCTCTCGATGTTTCTGCATACTTCGGACAGATGTTTCACCAAGATTATCGTAGAAAATGCATATCTCAGCTGGAAACACCACGAAAATCAAGATATCGCCTGTTCTGCATATCTAAAGAACTGTGGAGTGGTGAAAACAACTAGAGAACGTGTTTCTCGCATTAAATAGCTAGAGAAGAGCGATCTCGATGATTCAGCATACTTCGGACAGAAGTCTCACCAAGATTATCGCAGGAAATGCATATCTCATCTTGAAACCCCACGAAAACCAGGATATCTCCGGTTCTGCATATCCAACGAACTGTGGAGTGGTGAAAACCCCAGAGAACGTGTTTCTCGCATTAAATAGCTCGAAAAGCGCGATCTAGATGATTCTGCATACTTCTGACAAAACACCCACCAAGATTATCGCAGAAAATGCATATCTCAGCTGGAAACACCACGAAAATCAAGATATCTCCGGTTCTGCATATCTAACGAACTGTGGAGTGGTGAAAACAACTAGAGAACGTGTTTCTCGCATTAAATAGCTCCAGAAGAGCGATCTCGATGATTCAGCATACTTCGGACAGAAGTCTCACCAAGATTATCGCAGGAAATGCATATCTCAGCTGGAAACACCACGAAAATCAAGATATCTCCGGTTCTGCATATCTAACGAACTGTGGAGTGGTGAAAACCCCAGAGAACGTGTTTCTCGCATTAAATAGTTCGAAAAGCGCGATCTAGATGATTCTGCATACTTCTGACAAAACACCCACCAAGATTATCGCAGAAAATGCATATCTCAGCTGGAAACACCACGAAAATCGAGATATCTCCGGTTCTGCATATCTAACGAACTGTGGAGTGGTGAAAACAACCAGAGAACGTGTTTCTCGCATTAAATAGCTCGAGAAGAGCGATCTCGATGATTCAGCATACTTCGGACAGAAGTCTCACCAAGATTATCGCAGGAAATGCATATCTCATCTTGAAACCCCACGAAAACCAAGATATCTCCTGTTCTGCATATCCAACGAACTGTGGAGTGGTGAAAACCCCAGAAAACGTGTTTCTCGCATTAAATTGCTCGAAAAGAGCGCTCTCGATGTTTCTGCATACTTCGGACAGATGTTTCACCAAGATTATCGTAGAAAATGCATATATCAGCTTGAAACCCGACCGAAACCAAGATATCTCCGCTTCTGCATATCTAACGAACTGTGGAGTGGTGAAAACAACCAGAGAACGTGTTTCTCGCATTAAATAGCTCGAGAAGAGCGATCTCGATGATTCAGCATACTTCGGACAGAAGTCTCACCAAGATTATCGCAGGAAATGCATATCTCAGCTGGAAACACCACGAAAATCAAGATATCTCCGGTTCTGCATATCTAACGAACTGTGGAGTGGTGAAAACCCCAGAGAACGTGTTTCTCGCTTTAAATAGCTCGAAAAGCGCGATCTAGATGATTCTGCATACTTCTGACAAAACACCCACCAAGATTATCGCAGAAAATGCATATCTCAGCTGGAAACACCACGAAAATCAAGATATCTCCGGTTCTGCATATCTAACGAACTGTGGAGTGGTGAAAACAACCAGAGAACGTGTTTCTCGCATTAAATAGCTCGAGAAGAGCGATCTCGATGATTCAGCATACTTCGGACAGAAGTCTCACCAAGATTATCGCAGGAAATGCATATCTCATCTTGAAACCCCACGAAAACCAAGATATCTCCGGTTCTGCATATCCAACGAACTGTGGAGTGGTGAAAACCCCAGAAAACGAGTTTCTCGCATTAAATTGCTCGAAAAGAGCGCTCTCGATGTTTCTGCATACTTCGGACAGATGTTTCACCAAGATTATCGTAGAAAATGCATATCTCAGCTTGAAACCCGACCGAAACCAAGATATCTCCGCTTCTGCATATCTAACGAACTGTGGAGTGGTGAAAACAACTAGAGAACGTGTTTCTCGCATTAAATAGCTAGAGAAGAGCGATCTCGATGATTCAGCATACTTCGGACAGAAGTCTCACCAAGATTATCGCAGGAAATGCATATCTCATCTTGAAACCCCACGAAAACCAAGATATCTCCGGTTCTGCATATCTAACGAACTGTGGAGTGGTGAAAACAACCAGAGAACGTGTTTCTCGCATTAAATAGCTCGAGAAGAGCGATCTCGATGATTCAGCATACTTCGGACAGAAGTCTCACCAAGATTATCGCAGGAAATGCATATCTCATCTTGAAACCCCACGAAAACCAAGATATCTCCGGTTCTGCATATCCAACGAACTGTGGAGTGGTGAAAACCCCAGAAAACGAGTTTCTCGCATTAAATTGCTCGAAAAGAGCGCTCTCGATGTTTCTGCATACTTCGGACAGATGTTTCACCAAGATTATCGTAGAAAATGCATATCTCAGCTTGAAACCCGACCGAAACCAAGATATCTCCGCTTCTGCATGTCAAACGTACTGTGGAGTGGTGAAAACACCAGAAAACGTGTTTCGTGCATTAAGTAGCTCGAAAAGAGCGATCTAGTTGATTCTGCATACTTCGGACAGAAGTCTCACCAAGATTATCGCAGGAAATGCATATCTCAGCTGGAAACACCACGAAAATCAAGATATCTCCGGTTCTGCATATCTAACGAACTGTGGAGTGGTGAAAACAACCAGAGAACGTGTTTCTCGCATTAAATAGCTCGAGAAGAGCGATCTATATGATTCAGCATACTTCGGACAGAAGTCTCACCAAGATTATCGCAGGAAATGCATATCTCATCTTGAAACCCCACGAAAACCAAGATATCTCCGGTTCTGCATATCCAACGAACTGTGGAGTGGTGAAAACCCCAGAAAACGAGTTTCTCGCATTAGATTGCTCGAAAAGAGCGCTCTCGATGTTTCTGCATACTTCGGACAGATGTTTCACCAAGATTATCGTAGAAAATGCATATCTCAGCTTGAAACCCGACCGAAACCAAGATATCTCCGCTTCTGCATATCTAACGAACTGTGGAGTGGTGAAAACAACTAGAGAACGTGTTTCTCGCATTAAATAGCTAGAGAAGAGCGATCTCGATGATTCAGCATACTTCGGACAGAAGTCTCACCAAGATTATCGCAGGAAATGCATATCTCATCTTGAAACCCCACGAAAACCAAGATATCTCCGGTTCTGCATATCTAACGAACTGTGGAGTGGTGAAAACAACCAGAGAACGTGTTTCACGCATTAAATAGCTCGAGAAGAGCGATCTCGATGATTCAGCATACTTCGGACAGAAGTCTCACCAAGATTATCGCAGGAAATGCATATCTCATCTTGAAACCCCACGAAAACCAAGATATCTCCGGTTCTGCATATCCAACGCACTGTGGAGTGGTAAAAACACCAGATAACGTGTTTCTCGCATTCAATAGCTCGAAACGAGCGATCTCGATGATTCTGCATACTTCGGACAGAAGTCTCAACAAGATTATCGCAGAAAATGCATATCTCAGCTTGAAACCCCACGAAAACCAAGATATCTACTGTTCTGCATATCCAACGAACTGTGGAGTGGTGAAAACCCCAGAAAACGTGTTTCGCGCATTAAATAGCTCGAAAAGAGCCCTCTCGATGTTTCTGCATACTTTGGACAGATGTTTCACCAAGCTTATCGTAGAAAATGCATATCTCAGCTTGAAACCCGACGAAAACCAAAATATCGCCGGTTCTGCATATCCAACGCACTGTGGAGTGGTGAAAACCCCCTGAAAACGTGTTTTTCGCATTAAATAGCTCGAATAGAGCCATCTCGATAATTCTTCATACTTCGGACAGAAGTCTCACCAAGGTTATCGTAAAAAATGCATATCTCAGCTTGAAACCCAACGAAAGCCAAGATATCGCTGGTTCTGCATATCAAACGCACTGTGGAGTGCTGAAAACACCAGATAACGTGTTTGTCGCATTAAATAGCTCGAATTGAGCGATCTCGATGATTCTGCATCCTTCGGACAGAAGTCTCACCAAGATTATCGTATAAAATGCATGTCTCAGCTTGCATCCCCACGAAAATCGAGTTATCTCCGGTTCTGCACACCAAACGTACCGTGGAGTGGTGAAAACACCAGAAAACGTGTTTCGCGCATTAAGTAGATCGAAAAGAGCGTTCGCGAAGATTCTGCATACTTCTGACAGAAGTCTCACCAGGATTATCGTAGAAAATGCATATCTCAGCTTGAAACCCGACCGAAACCAAGATATCTCCGGTTCTGCAGGTCAAACGTACTGTGGTGTGGTGAAAACACCAGAAAACGTGTTTCGTGCATTAAGTAGTTCGAAAAGAGCGATCTAGATGATTCTGCACACTTCTGACTGAAGTCTCACCAATATTATCGCAGAAAATGCATATCTCAGCTTGAAACCCCACGATAACCAAGATATCGCTGGTTCTGCATATCAAACGCACTGTGGAGTGGTAAAAACACCAGATAACGTGTTTCTCGCATTAAATAGCTCGAAAAGAGCGATCTAGATGATTCAGCATACTTCGGACAGATGTTTCACGAAGATTATCGTAGAAAATGCATATCTCAGCTTGACACCCGACGAAAACCGAAATATCGCCGGTTCTGCATATCAAACCAACTGTGGAGTGGTGAAAACACCAGATAACGTGTTTCTCGCATTAAATAGCTCGAAAAGCGCGATCTCGATGATTCTGCATACTTCTAACAGAAGTCTCACGAAGATTATCGCAGAAAATGCATATCTCTGCTTGAAACCCCACGAAAACCAAGATATCTACTGTTCTGCATATCCAACGAACTGTGGGGTGGTGAAAACCCCAGAAAACGTGTTTCTCGTATTAAATAGCTCGAAAAGAGCGCTCTCGATGTTTCTGCATACTTCGGACAGATGTTTCACCAAGCTTATCGTAGAAAATGCATATCTGAGCTTGAAACCCGACAAAAACCATAATATCGCCGGTTCTGCATATCCAACGCACTGTGGAGTGGTGAAAACACCAGATAACGTGTTTCTCGCATTAAGTAGCTCGAAACGAGCGCTCTCGATGTTTCTGCATACTTCGGACAGATGTTTCACCAAGATTATCGTAAAAATGCATATCTCAGCTTGACACCCGACGAAAACCAAAATAGCGCCGGTTCTGCATATCTAACGCACTGTGGAGTGGTGAAAACACCGGATAAGGCTTTTCTCGCATTACCTAGACGAAAAGAGCGATCTCGATGTTTCAGCATACTTCGGAAGGAAGTCTCACCAAGATTATCGCAGAAAATGCATATCTCACCTTGAAACCCCACGAAAACCAAGATATCGCCGGTTCTGCATATCATACGCACTGTGGAGTGGTGAAAACACCAGATTACGTGTTTCTCGCATTAAATAGCTCGATAAGAGCATTCCCGAAGATTCTGCATGCTTCTGACAGAAGTCTCACCAGGATTATCGTAGAAAATGCATATCTCAGCTGGAAACACCACGAAAATCAAGCTATCGCCTGTTCTGCATATCAAACGCACTGTGGAGTGGTGAAAACAACCAGAGAACGTGTTTCTCGCATTAAATAGCTCGAAAAGAGCGCTCTCGATGTTTCTGCATACTTCGGACAGATGTTTCACCAAGATTATCGTAGAAAATGCATATCTCAGCTGGAAACACCACGAAAATCAAGATATCGCCTGTTCTGCATATCTAACGAACTGTGGAGTGGTGAAAACAACTAGAGAACGTGTTTCTCGCATTAAATAGCTAGAGAAGAGCGATCTCGATGATTCAGCATACTTCGGACAGAAGTCTCACCAAGATTATCGCAGGAAATGCATATCTCATCTTGAAACCCCACGAAAACCAGGATATCTCCGGTTCTGCATATCCAACGAACTGTGGAGTGGTGAAAACCCCAGAGAACGTGTTTCTCGCATTAAATAGCTCGAAAAGCGCGATCTCGATGATTCAGCATACTTCGGACAGAAGTCTCACCAAGATTATCGCAGAAAATGCATATCTCAGCTGGAAACACCACGAAAATCAAGATATCTCCGGTTCTGCATATCTAACGAACTGTGGAGTGGTGAAAACAACTAGAGAACGTGTTTCTCGCATTAAATAGCTCCAGAAGAGCGATCTCGATGATTCAGCATACTTCGGACAGAAGTCTCACCAAGATTATCGCAGGAAATGCATATCTCAGCTGGAAACACCACGAAAATCAAGATATCTCCGGTTCTGCATATCTAACGAACTGTGGAGTGGTGAAAACCCCAGAGAACGTGTTTCTCGCATTAAATAGTTCGAAAAGCGCGATCTAGATGATTCTGCATACTTCTGACAAAACACCCACCAAGATTATCGCAGAAAATGCATATCTCAGCTGGAAACACCACGAAAATCAAGATATCTCCGGTTCTGCATATCTAACGAACTGTGGAGTGGTGAAAACAACCAGAGAACGTGTTTCTCGCATTAAATAGCTCGAGAGGAGCGATCTCGATGATTCAGCATACTTCGGAGAGAAGTCTCACCAAGATTATCGCAGGAAATGCATATCTCATCTTGAAACCCCACGAAAACCAAGATATCTCCGGTTCTGCATATCCAACGAACTGTGGAGTGGTGAAAACCCCAGAAAACGTGTTTCTCGCATTAAATTGCTCGAAAAGAGCGCTCTCGATGTTTCTGCATACTTCGGACAGATGTTTCACCAAGATTATCGTAGAAAATGCATATATCAGCTTGAAACCCGACCGAAACCAAGATATCTCCGCTTCTGCATATCTAACGAACTGTGGAGTGGTGAAAACAACCAGAGAACGTGTTTCTCGCATTAAATAGCTCGAGAAGAGCGATCTCGATGATTCAGCATACTTCGGACAGAAGTCTCACCAAGATTATCGCAGGAAATGCATATCTCATCTTGAAACCCCACGAAAACCAAGATATCTCCGGTTCTGCATATCCAACGAACTGTGGAGTGGTGAAAACCCCAGAAAACGAGTTTCTCGCATTAAATTGCTCGAAAAGAGCGCTCTCGATGTTTCTGCATACTTCGGACAGATGTTTCACCAAGATTATCGTAGAAAATGCATATCTCAGCTTGAAACCCGACCGAAACCAAGATATCTCCGCTTCTGCATATCTAACGAACTGTGGAGTGGTGAAAACAACTAGAGAACGTGTTTCTCGCATTAAATAGCTAGAGAAGAGCGATCTCGATGATTCAGCATACTTCGGACAGAAGTCTCACCAAGATTATCGCAGGAAATGCATATCTCATCTTGAAACCCCACGAAAACCAAGATATCTCCGGTTCTGCATATCTAACGAACTGTGGAGTGGTGAAAACAACCAGAGAACGTGTTTCTCGCATTAAATAGCTCGAGAAGAGCGATCTCGATGATTCAGCATACTTCGGACAGAAGTCTCACCAAGATTATCGCAGGAAATGCATATCTCATCTTGAAACCCCACGAAAACCAAGATATCTCCGGTTCTGCATATCCAACGCACTGTGGAGTGGTAAAAACACCAGATAACGTGTTTCTCGCATTCAATAGCTCGAAACGAGCGATCTCGATGATTATGCATACTTCGGACAGAAGTCTCAACAAGATTATCGCAGAAAATGCATATCTCAGCTTGAAACCCCACGAAAACCAAGATATCTACTGTTCTGCATATCCAACGAACTGTGGAGTGGTGAAAACCCCAGAAAACGTGTTTCGCGCATTAAATAGCTCGAAAAGAGCCCTCTCGATGTTTCTGCATACTTTGGACAGATGTTTCACCAAGCTTATCGTAGAAAATGCATATCTCAGCTTGAAACCCGACGAAAACCAAAATATCGCCGGTTCTGCATATCCAACGCACTGTGGAGTGGTGAAAACCCCCTGAAAACGTGTTTCTCGCATTAAATAGCTCGAATAGAGCCATCTCGATAATTCTTCATACTTCGGACAGAAGTCTCACCAAGGTTATCGTAAAAAATGCATATCTCAGCTTGAAACCCAACGAAAGCCAAAATATCGCCGGTTCTGCATATCAAACCAACTGTGGAGTGGGGAAAACACCAGATTACGTGTTTCTCGCATTAAATAGCTCGAAAAGAGCGTTCTCGAAGATCCTGCATACTTCTGACAGAAGTCTCACCAATATTATCGCAGAAAATGCATATCTCAGTTTGAAACCCGACGAAAACCGAGTTATCTCTGGTTCTGCACATCAAACGTACCGTGGAGTGGTGAAAACACCAGAAAACGTATTTCGCGCATTAAGTAGCTCGAAAAGAGCGTTCTCGAAGATTCTGCATACTTCTGACAGAAGTCTCACCAGGATTAGCGTAGAAAATGCATATCTCAGCTTGAAACCCGACAGAAACCAAAATATCGCCGGTTCTGCATATCCAACGCACTGTGGAGTGGTGAAAACACCAGATAACGTGCTTCTCGCATTAAGTAGCTCGAAACGAGCGCTCTCGATGTTTCTGCATACTTCGGACAGATGTTTCACCAATATTATCGCAGAAAATGCATATCTCAGCTTGAAACCCGACGAAAACCGAGTTATCTCCGGTTCTGCAAATCAAACGTACCGTGGAGTGGTGAAAACACCAGAAAACGTATTTCGCGCATTAAGTAGCTCGAAAAGAGCGTTCTCGAAGATTCTGCATACTTCTGACAGAAGTCTCACCAGGATTATCGTAGAAAATGCATATCTCAGCTTGAAACCCGACCGAAACCAAAATATCGCCGGTTCTGCATATCATACGCACTGTGGAGTGGTGAAAACACCAGATTACGTGTTTCTCGCATTTAATAGCTCGAAAAGAGCGTTCTCGAAGATCCTGCATACTTCTGACAGAAGTCTCACCAAGATTATCGTAGAAAATGCATATCTCATCTTGAACCCCGACGAAAACCGAGTTATCTCCGGTTCTGCTCATCAAACGTACCGTGGAGTGGTGAAAACACCAGAAAACGAGTTTCGCGCATTAAGTAGCTCGAAAAGAGCGTTCTCGAAGATTCTGCATACTTCTGACAGAAGTCTCACCAGGATTATCGTAGAAAATGCATATCTCAGCTTGAAACCCGACCGAAACCAAGATATCTCCGGTTCTGCATGACAAACGTACTGTGGAGTGGTGAAAACACCAGAAAACGTATTTCGTGCACTAAGTAGCTCGAAAAGAGCGCTCTCGATGTTTCTGCATACTTTGGACAGATGTTTCACCAAGCTTATCGTAGAAAATGCATATCTCAGCTTGAAACCCGAAGAAAACCAAAATATCGCCGGTTCTTCATAACCAACGCACTGTGGAGTGGTGAAAACTCCAGATAACGTGTTTCTCGCATTAAGTAGCTCGAAACGAGCGATCTCGATGATTCTGCATACTTCGGACAGAAGTCTCAAAAAGATTATCGCAGAAAATGCATATCTCAGCTTGAAACCCCACGAAAACCAAGATATCGCCGGTTCTGCATATCAAACGCACTGTGGAGTTGTGAAAACACCGGATAAGGTTTTTCTCGCATTAAATAGCTCGAAAAGAGCGTTCTCGAAAATCCTGCATACTTCTGACAGAAGTCTCACCAAGATTATCGTAGAAAATGCATATCTCAGCTTGAATCCCGACGAAAACCGAGTTATCTCCGGTTCTGCACATCAAACGTACCGTGGAGTGGTGAAAACACCAGAAAACGTGTTTCGCGCATTAAGTAGCTCGAAAAGAGCGTTCTCGAAGATTCTGCATACTTCTGACAGAAGTCTCACCAGGGTTATCGTAGAAAATACATATCTCAGCTGGAAACACCACGAAAAAAAAGATATCGCCTGTTCTGCATATCAAACGCACTGTGGAGTGGTGGAAACAACCAGAGAACGTGTTTCCTCCATTATATAGCTCGCGAAGAGCGATCTCGATGATTCAGCATACTTCTGACAGAAGTCTCACCAGGATTATCGTAGAAAATGCATATCTCAGCTTGAAACCCCACGAAAACCAAGATATCTACTGTTCTGCATATCCAACGAACTGTGGAGTGGTGAAAACCCCAGAAAACGTGTTTCGCGCATTAAATAGCTCGAAAAGAGCCCTCTCGATGTTTCTGCATACTTTGGACAGATGTTTCACCAAGCTTATCGTAGAAAATGCATATCTCAGCTTGAAACCCGACGAAAACCAAAATATCGCCGGTTCTGCATATCCAACGCACTGTGGAGTGGTGAAAACCCCCTGAAAACGTGTTTCTCGCATTAAATAGCTCGAATAGAGCCATCTCGATAATTCTTCATACTTCGGACAGAAGTCTCACCAAGGTTATCGTAAAAAATGCATATCTCAGCTTGAAACCCAACGAAAGCCAAAATATCGCCGGTTCTGCATATCAAACCAACTGTGGAGTGGGGAAAACACCAGATTACGTGTTTCTCGCATTAAATAGCTCGAAAAGAGCGTTCTCGAAGATCCTGCATACTTCTGACAGAAGTCTCACCAATATTATCGCAGAAAATGCATATCTCAGTTTGAAACCCGACGAAAACCGAGTTATCTCTGGTTCTGCACATCAAACGTACCGTGGAGTGGTGAAAACACCAGAAAACGTATTTCGCGCATTAAGTAGCTCGAAAAGAGCGTTCTCGAAGATTCTGCATACTTCTGACAGAAGTCTCACCAGGATTATCGTAGAAAATGCATATCTCAGCTTGAAACCCGACAGAAACCAAAATATCGCCGGTTCTGCATATCCAACGCACTGTGGAGTGGTGAAAACACCAGAAAACGTGTTTCTCGCATTAACTAACTCGAAAAAAGCGTTCCCGATGATTCTGCATACTTCTGACAGATGACTCAAAAAGATTATCGCAGAAAATGCATATCTCAGCTTGAAACCCCACGAAAACCAAGATATCGCCGGTTCTGCATATCAAACGCACTGTGGAGTTGTGAAAACACCGGATAAGGTTTTTCTCGCATTAAATAGCTCGAAAAGAGCGTTCTCGAACATCCTGCATACTTCTGACAGAAGTCTCACCAAGATTATCGTAGAAAATGCATATCTCAGCTTGAATCCCGACGAAAACCGAGTTATCTCCGGTTCTGCACATCAAACGTACCGTGGAGTGGTGAAAACACCAGAAAACGTGTTTCGCGCATTAAGTAGCTCGAAAAGAGCGTTCTCGAAGATTCTGCATACTTCTGACAGAAGTCTCACCAGGATTATCGTAGAAAATACATATCTCAGCTGGAAACACCACGAAAATCAAGATATCGCCTGTTCTGCATATCAAACGCACTGTGGAGTGGTGAAAACAACCAGAGAACGTGTTTCCTCCATTATATAGCTCGCGAAGAGCGATCTCGATGATTCAGCATACTTCTGACAGAAGTCTCACCAGGATTATCGTAGAAAATGCATATCTCAGCTTGAAACCCGACCGAAACCAAGATATCTCCGGTTCTGCATGTCAAACGTACTGTGGAGCGGTGAGAACACCAGAAAACGTGTTTCGTGCATTAAGTAGCTCGAAAAGAGCGATCTAGATGATTCTGCATACTTCTGACTGAAGTCTCACCAATCTTATCGCAGAAAATGCATATCTCAGCTTGAAACCCGACGAAAACCGAGTTATCTCCGGTTCTGCACATCAAACGTACCGTGGAGTGGGGAAAACACCAGAAAACGTATTTCGCGCATTAAGTAGCTCGAAAAGAGCGTTCTCGAAGATTCTGCATACTTCTGACAGAAGTCTCACCAGGATTATCGTAGAAAATGCATATCTCAGCTTGAAACCCGACAGAAACCAAAATATCGCCGGTTCTGCATATCCAACGCACTGTGGAGTGGTGAAAACACCAGATAACGTGTTTCTCGCATTAAGTAGCTCGAAACGAGCGCTCTCGATGTTTCTGCATACTTCGGACAGATGTTTCACCAATATTATCGCAGAAAATGCATATCTCAGCTTGAAACCCGACGAAAACCGAGTTATCTCCGGTTCTGCAAATCAAACGTACCGTGGAGTGGTGAAAACACCAGAAAACGTATTTCGCGCATTAAGTAGCTTGAAAAGAGCGTTCTCGAAGATTCTGCATACTTCTGACAGAAGTCTCACCAGGATTATCGTAGAAAATGCATATCTCAGCTTGAAACCCGACCGAAACCAAAATATCGCCGGTTCTGCATATCATACGCACTGTGGAGTGGTGAAAACACCAGATTACGTGTTTCTCGCATTTAATAGCTCGAAAAGAGCGTTCTCGAAGATCCTGCATACTTCTGACAGAAGTCTCACCAAGATTATCGTAGAAAATGCATATCTCATCTTGAACCCCGACGAAAACCGAGTTATCTCCGGTTCTGCTCATCAAACGTACCGTGGAGTGGTGAAAACACCAGAAAACGAGTTTCGCGCATTAAGTAGCTCGAAAAGAGCGTTCTCGAAGATTCTGCATACTTCTGACAGAAGTCTCACCAGGATTATCGTAGAAAATGCATATCTCAGCTTGAAACCCGACCGAAACCAAGATATCTCCGGTTCTGTATGACAAACGTACTGTGGAGTGGTGAAAACACCAGAAAACGTGTTTCGTGCACTAAGTAGCTCGAAAAGAGCGCTCTCGATGTTTCTGCATACTTTGGACAGATGTTTCACCAAGCTTATCGTAGAAAATGCATATCTCAGCTTGAAACCCGAAGAAAACCAAAATATCGCCGGTTCTTCATAACCAACGCACTGTGGAGTGGTGAAAACTCCAGATAACGTGTTTCTCGCATTAAGTAGCTCGAAACGAGCGATCTCGATGATTCTGCATACTTCGGACAGAAGTCTCAACAAGATTATCGCAGAAAATGCATATCTCAGCTTGAAACCCCACGAAAACCAAGATATCGCCGGTTCTGCATATCAAACGCACTGTGGAGTTGTGAAAACACCGGATAAGGTTTTCCTCGCATTAAATAGCTCGAAAAGAGCGTTCTCGAAAATCCTGCATACTTCTGACAGAAGTCTCACCAAGATTATCGTAGAAAATGCATATCTCAGCTTGAATCCCGACGAAAACCGAGTTATCTCCGGTTCTGCACATCAAACGTACCGTGGAGTGGTGAAAACACCAGAAAACGTGTTTCGCGCATTAAGTAGCTCGAAAAGAGCGTTCTCGAAGATTCTGCATACTTCTGACAGAAGTCTCACCAGGATTATCGTAGAAAATACATATCTCAGCTGCAAACACCACGAAAATCAAGATATCGCCTGTTCTGCATATCAAACGCACTGTGGAGTGG
>CATORF010000304.1:0-53372 GCA_951804975.1 Anthophora plumipes | reverse complement strand
AGATAACGTGGTTCTCGCATTAAATAGCTCGAAGAGAGGGATCTCGATGTTTCTGCATACTTCTGACAGAAGTCTCACCAAGATTATCGTAGAAAATGCATATCTCAGCTTGAACCCCGACGAAATCCAAGATGTCGCCGGTTCTGCATGTCAAACGCACTGTGGAATGTTGAAAACACCAGGAAACTTGTTTTTTCGCATTAAATAGCTCGAAAATTGCGATCTAGATGATTGTGCATATGTCTGACTGTAGTCTCACCAAGATTATCGCAGAAAATGCATATCTCAGCTGGAAACCCCACGAAAACCAAGATATCGCCGGTTCTGCATATCAAACGCACCGTGGAATGTTGAAAACAGCAGAAAACTTGTTTTTTCGCATTAAATAGCTCGAAAAGAGCGATCTCGGTGTTTCTGCATACTTCTCATAGATGAAACACCAAGATTATCGCAGAAAATGCATATTTCAGCTGGAAACCCCACGCAAACCAAGATGTCGCCGGTTCTGCATATCAAACGCACTGTGGAGTGGCGAAAACAACCAGATAACGTGTTTCTCGCATTAAATAGCTCGAAAAGAGCGCTCTAGATGATTCTGCATATGTCTGACTGAAGACTCACCAAGATTATCGCAGAAAATGCATATCTCAGCTTGAAACCTCACCTAAATCAAGATGTCCCCGGTTCTGCAAATCAAACGCACTCTGGAGTGGTGAAAACAACCAGATAACGTGTTTCTCGCATTAAATAGCTCGAATAGAGCGATCTCGATGATTCTGCATACTTCTGACAGAAGACTCACCAAGATTATCGCAGAAAATGCATATTTCAGCTGGAAACCCCACGAAAACCAAGTTATCGGCGGCTCTACATATCAAACGCACTGTGGAGTGGTCAAAACACCAGAAAACTTGTTTTTTCGCATTAAATAGCTCGAAAAGAGCGATCTCGATGTTTCTGCATACTTCTCATAGATGAAACACCAAGATTATCGCAGAAAATGCATATTTCAGCTGGAATCCCCACGAAAACCAAGATGTCGCCGGTTCTGCATATCAAACGCACTGTGGAATGGTCAATAGACCAGATAACGTGGTTCTCGCATTAAATAGCTCGAAGAGAGGGATCTCGATGTTTCTGCATACTTCTGACAGAAGTCTCACCAAGATTATCGTAGAAAATGCATATCTCAGCTTGAACCCCGACGAAATCCAAGATGTCGCCGGTTCTGCATGTCAAACGCACTGTGGAATGTTGAAAACACCAGGAAACTTGTTTTTTCGCATTAAATAGCTCGAAAATTGCGCTCTAGATGATTCTGCATATGTCTGACTGTAGTCTCACCAAGATTATCGCAGAAAATGCATATTTCAGCTGGAAACCCCACGCAAACCAAGATGTCGCCGGTTCTGCATATCAAACGCACTGTGGAGTGGCGAAAACAACCAGATAACGTGTTTCTCGCATTAAATAGCTCGAAAAGAGCGATCCCAATGATTCTGCATACTTCTGACAGAAGTCTCCCCAATATTATCGCAGAAAATGCATATCTCAGCTTGAAACCTCACGAAAATCAAGATGTCACCGGATCTGCATATCAAACGCACTGTGGAGTGGCGAAAACAACCAGATAACGTGTTTCTCGCATTAAATAGCTCGAAAAGAGCGCTCTAGATGGTTCTGCATATGTCTGACTGAAGACTCACCAAGATTATCGCAGAAAATGCATATCTCAGCTTGAAACCTCACCTAAATCAAGATGTCCCCGGTTCTGCAAATCAAACGCACTCTGGAGTGGTGAAAACAACCAGATAACGTGTTTCTCGCATTAAATAGCTCGAATAGGGCGATCTCGATGATTCTGCATACTTCTGACAGAAGACTCACCAAGATTATCGCAGAAAATGCATATTTCAGCTGGAAACCCCACGAAAACCAAGTTATCGGCGGCTCTACATATCAAACGCACTGTGGAGTGGTCAAAACACCAGAAAACTTGTTTTTTCGCATTAAATAGCTCGAAAAGAGCGATCTCGATGTTTCTGCATACTTCTCATAGATGAAACACCAAGATTATCGCAGAAAATGCATATTTCAGCTGGAATCCCCACGAAAACCAAGATGTCGCCGGTTCTGCATATCAAACGCACTGTGGAGTGGTCAATAGACCAGATAACGTGGTTCTCGCATTAAATAGCTCCAAGAGAGGGATCTCGCTGTTTCTGCATACTTCTGACAGAAGTCTCACCAAGATTATCGTAGGAAATGCATATCTCAGCATGAACCCCGACGAAATCCAAGATGTCGCCGGTTCTGCATGTCAAACGCACTGTGGAATGTTGAAAACACCAGAAAACTTGTTTTTTCGCATTAAATAGCTCGAAAATTGCGCTCTAGATGATTCTGCATATGTCTGACTGAAGTCTCACCAAGATTATCGCAGAAAATGCATATCTCAGCTGGAAACACCACGAAATTCAAGATATCGCCGGTTCTGTATATCAAACGCACTGTGGAGTGGTGAAAACAACCAGAATACTTGTTTTTTCGCATTAAATAGCTCGAAAAGAGCGATCTCGATGTTTCTGCATACTTCTCATAGATGAAACACCAAGATTATCGCAGAAAATGCATATCTCAGCTGGAAACCCCACGAAAACCAAGATGTCGCCGGTTCTGCATATCAAACGCACTGTGGAGTGGTCAATAGACCAGATAACGTGGTTCTCGCATTAAATAGCTCGAAGAGAGGGATCTCGATGTTTCTGCATACTTCTGACAGAAGTCTCACCAAGATTATCGTAGAAAATGCATATCTCAGCTTGAACCCCGACGAAATCCAAGATGTCGCCGGTTCTGCATGTCAAACGCACTGTGGAATGTTGAAAACACCAGGAAACTTGTTTTTTCGCATTAAATAGCTCGAAAATTGCGATCTAGATGATTGTGCATATGTCTGACTGTAGTCTCACCAAGATTATCGCAGAAAATGCATATCTCAGCTGGAAACCCCACGAAAACCAAGATATCGCCGGTTCTGCATATCAAACGCACCGTGGAATGTTGAAAACACCAGAAAACTTGTTTTTTCGCATTAAATAGCTCGAAAAGAGCGATCTCGGTGTTTCTGCATACTTCTCATAGATGAAACACCAAGATTATCGCAGAAAATGCATATTTCAGCTGGAAACCCCACGCAAACCAAGATGTCGCCGGTTCTGCATATCAAACGCACTGTGGAGTGGCGAAAACAACCAGATAACGTGTTTCTCGCATTAAATAGCTCGAAAAGAGCGCTCTAGATGATTCTGCATATGTCTGACTGAAGACTCACCAAGATTATCGCAGAAAATGCATATCTCAGCTTGAAACCTCACCTAAATCAAGATGTCCCCGGTTCTGCAAATCAAACGCACTCTGGAGTGGTGAAAACAACCAGATAACGTGTTTCTCGCATTAAATAGCTCGAATAGAGCGATCTCGATGATTCTGCATACTTCTGACAGAAGACTCACCAAGATTATCGCAGAAAATGCATATTTCAGCTGGAAACCCCACGAAAACCAAGTTATCGGCGGCTCTACATATCAAACGCACTGTGGAGTGGTCAAAACACCAGAAAACTTGTTTTTTCGCATTAAATAGCTCGAAAAGAGCGATCTCGATGTTTCTGCATACTTCTCATAGATGAAACACCAAGATTATCGCAGAAAATGCATATTTCAGCTGGAATCCCCACGAAAACCAAGATGTCGCCGGTTCTGCATATCAAACGCACTGTGGAATGGTCAATAGACCAGATAACGTGGTTCTCGCATTAAATAGCTCGAAGAGAGGGATCTCGATGTTTCTGCATACTTCTGACAGAAGTCTCACCAAGATTATCGTAGAAAATGCATATCTCAGCTTGAACCCCGACGAAATCCAAGATGTCGCCGGTTCTGCATGTCAAACGCACTGTGGAATGTTGAAAACACCAGGAAACTTGTTTTTTCGCATTAAATAGCTCGAAAATTGCGCTCTAGATGATTCTGCATATGTCTGACTGTAGTCTTACCAAGATTATCGCAGAAAATGCATATCTCAGCTTGAAACCTCACGAAAATCAAGATGTCACCGGATCTGCATATCAAACGCACTGTGGAGTGGCGAAAACAACCAGATAACGTGTTTCTCGCATTAAATAGCTCGAAAAGAGCGCTCTAGATGATTCTGCATATGTCTGACTGAAGACTCACCAAGATTATCGCAGAAAATGCATATCTCAGCTTGAAACCTCACCTAAATCAAGATGTCCCCGGTTCTGCAAATCAAACGCACTCTGGAGTGGTGAAAACAACCAGATAACGTGTTTCTCGCATTAAATAGCTCGAATAGAGCGATCTCGATGATTCTGCATACTTCTGACAGAAGACTCACCAAGATTATCGCAGAAAATGCATATTTCAGCTGGAAACCCCACGAAAACCAAGTTATCGGCGGCTCTACATATCAAACGCACTGTGGAGTGGTCAAAACACCAGAAAACTTGTTTTTTCGCATTAAATAGCTCGAAAAGAGCGATCTCGATGTTTCTGCATACTTCTCATAGATGAAACACCAAGATTATCGCAGAAAATGCATATTTCAGCTGGAATCCCCACGAAAACCAAGATGTCGCCGGTTCTGCATATCAAACGCACTGTGGAGTGGTCAATAGACCAGATAACGTGGTTCTCGCATTAAATAGCTCCAAGAGAGGGATCTCGCTGTTTCTGCATACTTCTGACAGAAGTCTCACCAAGATTATCGTAGGAAATGCATATCTCAGCATGAACCCCGACGAAATCCAAGATGTCGCCGGTTCTGCATGTCAAACGCACTGTGGAATGTTGAAAACACCAGAAAACTTGTTTTTTCGCATTAAATAGCTCGAAAATTGCGCTCTAGATGATTCTGCATATGTCTGACTGAAGTCTCACCAAGATTATCGCAGAAAATGCATATCTCAGCTGGAAACACCACGAAATTCAAGATATCGCCGGTTCTGTATATCAAACGCACTGTGGAGTGGTGAAAACAACCAGAATACTTGTTTTTTCGCATTAAATAGCTCGAAAAGAGCGATCTCGATGTTTCTGCATACTTCTCATAGATGAAACACCAAGATTATCGCAGAAAATGCATATCTCAGCTGGAAACCCCACGAAAACCAAGATGTCGCCGGTTCTGCATATCAAACGCACTGTGGAGTGGTCAATAGACCAGATAACGTGGTTCTCGCATTAAATAGCTCGAAGAGAGGGATCTCGATGTTTCTGCATACTTCTGACAGAAGTCTCACCAAGATTATCGTAGAAAATGCATATCTCAGCTTGAACCCCGACGAAATCCAAGATGTCGCCGGTTCTGCATGTCAAACGCACTGTGGAATGTTGAAAACACCAGGAAACTTGTTTTTTCGCATTAAATAGCTCGAAAATTGCGATCTAGATGATTGTGCATATGTCTGACTGTAGTCTCACCAAGATTATCGCAGAAAATGCATATCTCAGCTGGAAACCCCACGAAAACCAAGATATCGCCGGTTCTGCATATCAAACGCACCGTGGAATGTTGAAAACACCAGAAAACTTGTTTTTTCGCATTAAATAGCTCGAAAAGAGCGATCTCGGTGTTTCTGCATACTTCTCATAGATGAAACACCAAGATTATCGCAGAAAATGCATATTTCAGCTGGAAACCCCACGCAAACCAAGATGTCGCCGGTTCTGCATATCAAACGCACTGTGGAGTGGCGAAAACAACCAGATAACGTGTTTCTCGCATTAAATAGCTCGAAAAGAGCGCTCTAGATGATTCTGCATATGTCTGACTGAAGACTCACCAAGATTATCGCAGAAAATGCATATCTCAGCTTGAAACCTCACCTAAATCAAGATGTCCCCGGTTCTGCAAATCAAACGCACTCTGGAGTGGTGAAAACAACCAGATAACGTGTTTCTCGCATTAAATAGCTCGAATAGAGCGATCTCGATGATTCTGCATACTTCTGACAGAAGACTCACCAAGATTATCGCAGAAAATGCATATTTCAGCTGGAAACCCCACGAAAACCAAGTTATCGGCGGCTCTACATATCAAACGCACTGTGGAGTGGTCAAAACACCAGAAAACTTGTTTTTTCGCATTAAATAGCTCGAAAAGAGCGATCTCGATGTTTCTGCATACTTCTCATAGATGAAACACCAAGATTATCGCAGAAAATGCATATTTCAGCTGGAATCCCCACGAAAACCAAGATGTCGCCGGTTCTGCATATCAAACGCACTGTGGAATGGTCAATAGACCAGATAACGTGGTTCTCGCATTAAATAGCTCGAAGAGAGGGATCTCGATGTTTCTGCATACTTCTGACAGAAGTCTCACCAAGATTATCGTAGAAAATGCATATCTCAGCTTGAACCCCGACGAAATCCAAGATGTCGCCGGTTCTGCATGTCAAACGCACTGTGGAATGTTGAAAACACCAGGAAACTTGTTTTTTCGCATTAAATAGCTCGAAAATTGCGCTCTAGATGATTCTGCATATGTCTGACTGTAGTCTCACCAAGATTATCGCAGAAAATGCATATTTCAGCTGGAAACCCCACGCAAACCAAGATGTCGCCGGTTCTGCATATCAAACGCACTGTGGAGTGGCGAAAACAACCAGATAACGTGTTTCTCGCATTAAATAGCTCGAAAAGAGCGATCCCAATGATTCTGCATACTTCTGACAGAAGTCTCACCAATATTATCGCAGAAAATGCATATCTCAGCTTGAAACCTCACGAAAATCAAGATGTCACCGGATCTGCATATCAAACGCACTGTGGAGTGGCGAAAACAACCAGATAACGTGTTTCTCGCATTAAATAGCTCGAAAAGAGCGCTCTAGATGATTCTGCATATGTCTGACTGAAGACTCACCAAGATTATCGCAGAAAATGCATATCTCAGCTTGAAACCTCACCTAAATCAAGATGTCCCCGGTTCTGCAAATCAAACGCACTCTGGAGTGGTGAAAACAACCAGATAACGTGTTTCTCGCATTAAATAGCTCGAATAGAGCGATCTCGATGATTCTGCATACTTCTGACAGAAGACTCACCAAGATTATCGCAGAAAATGCATATTTCAGCTGGAAACCCCACGAAAACCAAGTTATCGGCGGCTCTACATATCAAACGCACTGTGGAGTGGTCAAAACACCAGAAAACTTGTTTTTTCGCAATAAATAGCTCGAAAAGAGCGATCTCGATGTTTCTGCATACTTCTCATAGATGAAACACCAAGATTATCGCAGAAAATGCATATTTCAGCTGGAATCCCCACGAAAACCAAGATGTCGCCGGTTCTGCATATCAAACGCACTGTGGAGTGGTCAATAGACCAGATAACGTGGTTCTCGCATTAAATAGCTCCAAGAGAGGGATCTCGCTGTTTCTGCATACTTCTGACAGAAGTCTCACCAAGATTATCGTAGGAAATGCATATCTCAGCATGAACCCCGACGAAATCCAAGATGTCGCCGGTTCTGCATGTCAAACGCACTGTGGAATGTTGAAAACACCAGGAAACTTGTTTTTTCGCATTAAATAGCTCGAAAATTGCGCTCTAGATGATTCTGCATATGTCTGACTGTAGTCTCACCAAGATTATCGCAGAAAATGCATATTTCAGCTGGAAACCCCACGCAAACCAAGATGTCGCCGGTTCTGCATATCAAACGCACTGTGGAGTGGCGAAAACAACCAGATAACGTGTTTCTCGCATTAAATAGCTCGAAAAGAGCGATCCCAATGATTCTGCATACTTCTGACAGAAGTCTCACCAATATTATCGCAGAAAATGCATATCTCAGCTTGAAACCTCACGAAAATCAAGATGTCACCGGATCTGCATATCAAACGCACTGTGGAGTGGCGAAAACAACCAGATAACGTGTTTCTCGCATTAAATAGCTCGAAAAGAGCGCTCTAGATGATTCTGCATATGTCTGACTGAAGACTCACCAAGATTATCGCAGAAAATGCATATCTCAGCTTGAAACCTCACCTAAATCAAGATGTCCCCGGTTCTGCAAATCAAACGCACTCTGGAGTGGTGAAAACAACCAGATAACGTGTTTCTCGCATTAAATAGCTCGAATAGAGCGATCTCGATGATTCTGCATACTTCTGACAGAAGACTCACCAAGATTATCGCAGAAAATGCATATTTCAGCTGGAAACCCCACGAAAACCAAGTTATCGGCGGCTCTACATATCAAACGCACTGTGGAGTGGTCAAAACACCAGAAAACTTGTTTTTTCGCATTAAATAGCTCGAAAAGAGCGATCTCGATGTTTCTGCATACTTCTCATAGATGAAACACCAAGATTATCGCAGAAAATGCATATTTCAGCTGGAATCCCCACGAAAACCAAGATGTCGCCGGTTCTGCATATCAAACGCACTGTGGAGTGGTCAATAGACCAGATAACGTGGTTCTCGCATTAAATAGCTCCAAGAGAGGGATCTCGCTGTTTCTGCATACTTCTGACAGAAGTCTCACCAAGATTATCGTAGGAAATGCATATCTCAGCATGAACCCCGACGAAATCCAAGATGTCGCCGGTTCTGCATGTCAAACGCACTGTGGAATGTTGAAAACACCAGAAAACTTGTTTTTTCGCATTAAATAGCTCGAGAATTGCGCTCTAGATGATTCTGCATATGTCTGACTGAAGTCTCACCAAGATTATCGCAGAAAATGCATATCTCAGCTGGAAACACCACGAAATTCAAGATATCGCCGGTTCTGTATATCAAACGCACTGTGGAGTGGTGAAAACAACCAGATAACGTGTTTCTCGCATTAAATAGTTCGAATAGAGCGATCTCGATGATTCTGCATACTTCTGACAGAAGACTCACCGAGATTATCGCAGAAAATGCATATTTCAGCTGGAAACCCCACGAAAACCAAGATGTCGCCAGTTCTGCATATCAAACGCACTGTGGAGTGGTCAATAGACCAGATAACGTGGTTCTCGCATTAAATAGCTCGAAGAGAGGGATCTCGATGTTTCTGCATACTTCTGACTGAAGTCTCACCAATATGATCGCAGAAAATGCATATCTCAGCTAGAAACATCACGAAAATCAAGATGTCGCCGGTTCTGCATATCAAACGCACTGTGGAGTGGTGAAAACAACCAGATAACGTGTTTCTCGCATTAAATAGCTCGAATAGAGCGATCTCGATGATTCTGCATACTTCTGACAGAAGACTCACCAAGATTATCGCAGAAAATGCATATTTCAGCTGGAATCCCCATGAAAACCAAGATGTCGCCGGTTCTGCATATCAAACGCACTGTGGAGTGGTCAAAACACCAGAAAACTTGTTTTTTCGCATTAAATAGCTGGACAAGAGCGATCTCGATGTTTCTGCATACTTCTGACAGAAGTCTCACCAAGATTATCGTAGAAAATGCATATCTCAGCTTGAACCCCGACGAAATCCAAGATGTCGCCGGTTCTGCATGTCAAACGCACTGTGGAATGTTGAAAACACCAGAATACTTGTTTTTTCGCATTAAATAGCTCGAAAAGAGCGATCTCGATGTTTCTGCATACTTCTCATAGATGAAACACCAAGATTATCGCAGAAAATGCATATTTTAGCTGGACACCCCACGAAAACCAAGATGTCGCCGGTTCTGCATATCAAACGCACTGTGGAGTGGTCAATAGACCAGATAACGTGGTTCTCGCATTAAATAGCTCCAAGAGAGGGATCTCGATGTTTCTGCATACTTCTGACAGAAGTCACACCAAGATTATCGTAGAAAATGCATATCTCAGCTTGAACCCCGACGAAATCCAAGATGTCGCCGGTTCTGCAAATCAAACGCACTCTGGAGTGGTGAAAACAACCAGATAACGTGTTTCTCGCATTAAATAGCTCGAAGAGAGCGATCTCGATGATTCTGCATACTTCTGACAGAAGACTCACCAAGATTATCGCAGAAAATGCATATCTCAGCTGGAAACCCCACGAAAACCAAGTTATCGGCGGCTCTACATATCAAACGCACTGTGGAGTGGTCAAAACACCAGAAAACTTGTTTTTTCGCATTAAATAGCTCGAAAAGAGCGATCTCGATGTTTCTGCATACTTCTGATAGATGAAACACCAAGATTATCGCAGAAAATGCATATTTCAGCTGGAAACCCCACGAAAACCAAGATATCGCCGGTTCTGCATATCAAACGCACCGTGGAATGTTGAAAACACCAGAAAACTTGTTTTATCGCATTAAATAGCTCGAAAAGAGCGATCTCGGTGTTTCTGCATACTTCTCATCGATGAAACACCAAGATTATCGCAGAAAATGCATATTTCAGCTGGAAACCCCACGCAAACCAAGATGTCGCCGGTTCTGCATATCAAACACACTGTGGAGTGGCGAAAACAACCAGATAACGTGTTTCTCGCATTAAATAGCTCGAAAAGAGCGATCTAGATGATTCGGCATACTTCTGACAGAAGACTCACCAAGATTATCGCAGAAAGTGCATATCTCAGCTTGAAACCTCACGAAAACCAAGATATCTCCGGTTCTGCATATCAAACGCACTGTGGAGTGGTCAAAACACCAGATAACTTGTTTCTCGCATTAAATAGCTCGAAAAGAGCGATATCGATGATTCGGCATACTTCGCACAGAAGTCTCACCAATATTATCGCAGAAAATGCATATCTCAGCTTGAAACCTCACGAAAATCAAGATGACGCCGGTTCTGCATATCAAACGCACAGTGAAGTGGTGAAAACAACCAGATAACGTGTTTCTCGCATTAAATAGCTCGAAACGAGCGATCTAGGTGATTCTGCATACTTCTGACTGAAGTCTCACCAATATTATCGCGGAAAATGCATATCTCAGCTTGAAACCCGACGAAAACCACGATGTCGCCGGTTCTGCATATCAAACGCACTGTGGTGTGATGAAAAACACCAGAAAACGTGTGTCTCGCATTAAATATCTCGAATAGAGCGATCACGATGATTCTGCATACTTCTGACAGAAGACTCACCAAGATGATCGCAGAAAATGCATATCTCAGCTGGAAAACTCACGAAAATCAAGATGTCGCCGGTTCTGCATATCAAACGCACTATGGAGTGGTGAAAACAACCAGATAACGTGTTTCTCGCAATAAATAGCTCGAAAAGAGCGATCTAGGTGATTCTGCATACTTCAGACTGAAGTCTCACCAATATTATCGCAGAAAATGCATATCTCAGCTTGAAACACCACGAAAATCAAGATATCGCCGGTTCTGCATATCAAACGCACAGTGAAGTGGTGAAAACAACCAGATAACGTGTTTCTCGCATTAAATAGCTCGAAACGAGCGATCTAGGTGATTCTGCATACTTCTGCCTGAAGTCTCACCAATATTATCGCGGAAAATGCATATCTCAGCTTGAAACCCGACGAAATCCACGATGTCGCCGGTTCTGCATATCAAACGCACTGTGGTGTGATGAAAACACCAGACAACGTGTTTCTCGCATTAAATAGCTCGAAAAGAGCGATATCGATGATTCGGCATACTTCGGACTGAAGTCTCACCAATATTATCGCAGAAAATGCATATCTCAGCTTGAAACCTCACGAAAATCAAGATGTCGCCGGTTCTGCATATCAAACGCACTGTGGGGGGGGGGGGGGTGAAAACACCAGAAAACGTGTTTCTCGCATTAAATAGCTCGAAACGAGCGATCTAGATGATTCTGGAAACTTCTGACTGAAGTCTCACCAATATTATCGCGGAAAATGCATATCTCAGCTGGAAACCTCACGAAAATCAAGATGTCGCCGGTTCTGCATATCAAACGCACTATGGAGTGGTGAAAACAACCAGATAACGTGTTTCTCGCATTAAATAGCTCGAAAAGAGAGATCTAGGTGATTCTGCATACTTCAGACTGAAGTCTCACCAATATTATCGCAGAAAATGCATATCTCAGCTTGAAACACCACGAAAATCAAGATATCGCCGGTTCTGCATATCAAACGCACAGTGAAGTGGTGAAAACAACCAGATAACGTGTTTCTCGCATTAAATAGCTCGAAACGAGCTATCTAGGTGATTCTGCATACTTCTGACTGAAGTCTCACCAATATTATCGCGGAAAATGCATATCTCAGCTCGAAACCCGACGAAAACCACGATGTCGCCGGTTCTGCATATCAAACGCACTGTGGTGTGATGAAAACACCAGAAAACGTGTTTCTCGCATTAACTAGCTCGAAAAGAGCGATCTAGGTGATTCTGCATACTTCAGACTGAAGTCTCACCAATATTATCGCAGAAAATGCATATCTCAGCTTGAAACACGACGAAAACCACGATGTCGCCGGTTCTGCATATCAATGGCACTCTGGGGGGGGGGGGTGAAAACACCAGAAAACGTGTTTCTCGCGTTAAATAGCTCGAAACGAGCGATCTAGATGATTCTTGAAACTTCTGACTGAAGTCTCACCAATATTATCGCAGAAAATGCATATCTCAGCTTGAAACACCACGAAAATCAAGATATCGCCGGTTCTGCATATCAAACGCACAGTGAAGTGGTGAAAACAACCAGATAACGTGTTTCTCGCATTAAATAGCTCGAAACGAGCGATCTAGGTGATTCTGCATACTTCTGACTGAAGTCTCACCAATATTATCGCGGAAAATGCATATCTCAGCTTGAAACCCGACGAAAACCACGATGTCGCCGGTTCTGCATATCAAACGCACTGTGGTGTGATGAAAACACCAGAAAACGTGTTTCTCGCATTAACTAGCTCGAAAAGAGCGATCTAGGTGATTCTGCATACTTCAGACTGAAGTCTCACCAATATTATCGCAGAAAATGCATATCTCAGCTTGAAACACGACGAAAACCACGATGTCGCCGGTTCTGCATATCAAACGCTCTCTGAGGGGGGGGGGGGGGTGAAAACACCAGAAAACGTGTTTCTCGCGTTAAATAGCTCGAAACGAGCGTTCTAGATGATTCTTGAAACTTCTGACTGAAGTCTCACCAATATTATCGCAGAAAATGCATATCTCAGCTTGAAACACCACGAAAATCAAGATATCGCCGGTTCTGCATATCAAACGCACAGTGAAGTGGTGAAAACAACCAGATAACGTGTTTCTCGCATTAAATAGCTCGAAACGAGCGATCTAGGTGATTCTGCATACTTCTGACTGAAGTCTCACCAATATTATCGCGGAAAATGCATATCTCAGCTTGAAACCCGACGAAAACCACGATGTCGCCGGTTCTGCATATCAAACGCACTGTGGTGTGATGAAAACACCAGAAAACGTGTTTCTCGCATTAACTAGCTCGAAAAGAGCGATCTAGGTGATTCTGCATACTTCAGACTGAAGTCTCACCAATATTATCGCAGAAAATGCATATCTCAGCTTGAAACACGACGAAAACCACGATGTCGCCGGTTCTGCATATCAAACGCTCTCTGGGGGGGGGGGGGGGGGGTGAAAACACCAGAAAACGTGTTTCTCGCGTTAAATAGCTCGAAACGAGAGATCTAGATGATTCTTGAAACTTCTGACTGAAGTCTCACCAATATTATCGCAGAAAATGCATATCTCAGCTTGAAACACCACGAAAATCAAGATATCGCCGGTTCTGCATATCAAACGCACAGTGAAGTGGTGAAAACAACCAGATAACGTGTTTCTCGCATTAAATAGCTCGAAACGAGCGATCTAGGTGATTCTGCATACTTCTGACTGAAGTCTCACCAATATTATCGCGGAAAATGCATATCTCAGCTTGAAACCCGACGAAAACCACGATGTCACCGGTTCTGCATATCAAACGCACTGTGGTGTGATGAAAACACCTGAAAACGTGTTTCTCGCATTAAATAGCTCGAATAGAGCGATCACGATGATTCTGCATACTTCTGACAGAAGACTCACCAAGATGATCGCAGAAAATGCATATCTCAGCTGGAAACCTCACGAAAATCAAGATGTCGCCGGTTCTGCATATCAAACGCACTATGGAGTGGTGAAAACAACCAGATAACGTGTTTCTCGCATTAAATAGCTCGAAAAGAGCGATCTAGGTGATTCTGCATACTTCAGACTGAAGTCTCACCAATATTATCGCAGAAAATGCATATCTCAGCTTGAAACACCACGAAAATCAAGATATCGCCGGTTCTGCATATCAAACGCACAGTGAAGTGGTGAAAACAACCAGATAACGTGTTTCTCGCATTAAATAGCTCGAAACGAGCGATCTAGGTGATTCTGCATACTTCTGACTGAAGTCTCACCAATATTATCGCGGAAAATGCATATCTCAGCTTGAAACCCGACGAAAACCACGATGTCGCCGGTTCTGCATATCAAACGCACTGTGGTGTGATGAAAAACACCAGAAAACGTGTTTCTCGCATTAAATAGCTCGAATAGAGCGATCACGATGATTCTGCATACTTCTGACAGAAGACTCACCAAGATGATCGCAGAAAATGCATATCTCAGCTGGAAAACTCACGAAAATCAAGATGTCGCCGGTTCTGCATATCAAACGCACTATGGAGTGGTGAAAACAACCAGATAACGTGTTTCTCGCAATAAATAGCTCGAAAAGAGCGATCTAGGTGATTCTGCATACTTCAGACTGAAGTCTCACCAATATTATCGCAGAAAATGCATATCTCAGCTTGAAACACCACGAAAATCAAGATATCGCCGGTTCTGCATATCAAACGCACAGTGAAGTGGTGAAAACAACCAGATAACGTGTTTCTCGCATTAAATAGCTCGAAACGAGCGATCTAGGTGATTCTGCATACTTCTGACTGAAGTCTCACCAATATTATCGCGGAAAATGCATATCTCAGCTTGAAACCCGACGAAAACCACGATGTCGCCGGTTCTGCATATCAAACGCACTGTGGTGTGATGAAAACACCAGACAACGTGTTTCTCGCATTAAATAGCTCGAAAAGAGCGATATCGATGATTCGGCATACTTCGGACTGAAGTCTCACCAATATTATCGCAGAAAATGCATATCTCAGCTTGAAACCTCACGAAAATCAAGATGTCGCCGGTTCTGCATATCAAACGCCCTGGGGGGGGGGGGGGGTGAAAACACCAGAAAACGTGTTTCTCGCATTAAATAGCTCGAAACGAGCGATCTAGATGATTCTGGAAACTTCTGACTGAAGTCTCACCAATATTATCGCGGAAAATGCATATCTCAGCTGGAAACCTCACGAAAATCAAGATGTCGCCGGTTCTGCATATCAAACGCACTATGGAGTGGTGAAAACAACCAGATAACGTGTTTCTCGCATTAAATAGCTCGAAAAGAGCGATCTAGGTGATTCTGCATACTTCAGACTGAAGTCTCACCAATATTATCGCAGAAAATGCATATCTCAGCTTGAAACACCACGAAAATCAAGATATCGCCGGTTCTGCATATCAAACGCACAGTGAAGTGGTGAAAACAACCAGATAACGTGTTTCTCGCATTAAATAGCTCGAAACGAGCGATCTAGGTGATTCTGCATACTTCTGACTGAAGTCTCACCAATATTATCGCGGAAAATGCATATCTCAGCTTGAAACCCGACGAAAACCACGATGTCGCCGGTTCTGCATATCAAACGCACTGTGGTGTGATGAAAACACCAGAAAACGTGTTTCTCGCATTAAATAGCTCGAAAAGAGCGATATCGATGATTCGGCATACTTCGGACAGAAGTCTCACCAATATTATCGCAGAAAATGCATATCTCAGCTTGAAACCTCACGAAAATCAAGATGTCGCCGGTTCTGCATATCAAACGCACTATGGAGTGGTGAAAACAACCAGATAACGTATTTCTCGCATGAAATAGCCCGAAACGAACGATCTAGATGATTCTGCACACTTCTGACTGAAGTCTCACCAAGATTATCGCAGAAAATGCATATCTCAGCTGGAAACACCTCGAAAATCAAGATATCTCCGGTTCTGCATATCAAACGCACTATGGAGTGGTGGAAACAACCAGATAACGTATTTCTCGCATTAAATAGCTCGAAACGAACGATCTAGATGATTCTGCACACTTCTGACTGAAGTCTCACCAATATTATCGCAGAAAATGCATATCTCAGCTGGAAACACCACGAAAATCAAGATATCGCCGGTTCTACATATCAAACGCACAATGGAGTGGTGAAAACAACCAGATAACGCGTTTCTCGCATTAACTAGCTCGAAAAGAGCGATCTAGGTGATTCTGCATACTTCAGACTGAAGTCTCACCAATATTATCGCAGAAAATGCATATCTCAGCTTGAAACACGACGAAAACCACGATGTCGCCGGTTCTGCATATCAAACGCACTCTGGGGGGGGGCGTGAAAACACCAGAAAACGTGTTTCTCGCGTTAAATAGCTCGAAACGAGCGATCTAGATGATTCTTGAAACTTCTGACTGAAGTCTCACCAATATTATCGCAGAAAATGCATATCTCAGCTTGAAACACCACGAAAATCAAGATATCGCCGGTTCTGCATATCAAACGCACAGTGAAGTGGTGAAAACAACCAGATAACGTGTTTCTCGCATTAAATAGCTCGAAACGAGCGATCTAGGTGATTCTGCATACTTCTGACTGAAGTCTCACCAATATTATCGCGGAAAATGCATATCTCAACTTGAAACCCGACCGAAACCAAGATATCTCCGTTTCTGACTGTCAAACGTACTGTGGAGTGGTGAATACACGTGAAAACGTGTTTCTGGCATTAAATAGCTCGAAAAGAGCGATCTAGATGATTCTGCATACTGCTGACAGAAGACTCACCAAGATAATCGCAGAAAATGCATATCTCAGCTGGAAACACCACGAAAAACAAGTTATCGGCGGCTCTACATATCAAACGTACTGTGGAGTGGTCAAAACACCAGAAAACTTGTTTTTTCGCATTAAATAGCTCGAAACGAACGATCTAGAAGATTCTGCATACTTCTGACTGAAGTGTCACCAATATTATCGCAGGAAATGCATATCTCAGCTGGAAACACCACGAAAACCAAGATATCGTCGGTTCTGCATATCAGACACACTGTGGAATGTTGAAAACACCAGAAAATGTGTTTCTCGCATTAACTAACTCGAAAAGAGCGTTCTCGATGATTCTGCATACTTCTCATGGATGAAACACCAAGATTATCGCGGAAAATGCATATCTCAGCTTGAAACCCGACGAAAACCACGATGTCGCCGGTTCTGCATATCAAACGCACTGTGGTGTGATGAAAACACCAGAAAACGTGTTTCTCGCATTAAATAGCTCGAAAAGAGCGATATCGATGATTCGGCATACTTCGGACAGAAGTCTCACCAATATTATCGCAGAAAATGCATATCTCAGCTTGAAACCTCACGAAAATCAAGATGTCGCCGGTTCTGCATATCAAACGCCGGGGGGGGGGGGGGTGAAAACACCAGAAAACGTGTTTCTCGCATTAAATAGCTCGAAACGAGCGATCTAGATGATTCTGGAAACTTCTGACTGAAGTCTCACCAATATTATCGCAGAAAATGCATATCTCAGCTAGAAACCCGACGAAAACCACGATGTCGCCGGTTCTGCATATCAAACGCACTGTGGGGGGGGGGGGGGTGAAAACACCAGAAAACGTGTTTCTCGCGTTAAATAGCTCGAAACGAGCGATCTAGATGATTCTGGAAACTTCTGACTGAAGTCTCACCAATATTATCGCAGAAAATGCATATCTCAGCTTGAAACCCGACGAAAACCACGATGTCGCCGGTTCTGCATATCAAACGCACTGTGGGGGGGGGGGGGGTGAAAACACCAGAAAACGTGTTTCTCGCGTTAAATAGCTCGAAACGAGCGATCTAGATGATTCTGGAAACTTCTGACTGAAGTCTCACCAATATTATCGCAGAAAATGCATATCTCAGCTTGAAACACCACGAAAATCAAGATATCGCCGGTTCTGCATATCAAACGCACAGTGAAGTGGTGAAAACAACCAGATAACGTGTTTCTCGCATTAAATAGCTCGAAACGAGCGATCTAGGTGATTCTGCATACTTCTGACTGAAGTCTCACCAATATTATCGCGGAAAATGCATATCTCAGCTTGAAACCCGACGAAAACCACGATGTCGCCGGTTCTGCATATCAAACGCACTGTGGTGTGATGAAAACACCAGAAAACGTGTTTCTCGCATTAAATAGCTCGAAAAGAGCGATATCGATGATTCGGCATACTTCGGACAGAAGTCTCACCAATATTATCGCAGAAAATGCATATCTCAGCTTGAAACCTCACGAAAATCAAGATGTCGCCGGTTCTGCATATCAAACGCACTGTGGGGGGGGGGGGGTGAAAACACCAGAAAACGTGTTTCTCGCATTAAATAGCTCGAAACGAGCGATCTAGATGATTCTGGAAACTTCTGACTGAAGTTTCACCAATATTACCGCAGAAAATGCATATCTCAGCTAGAAACCTCACGAAAATCAAGATGTCGCCGGTTCTGCATATCAAACGCACTATGGAGTGGTGAAAACAACCAGATAACGTATTTCTCGCATGAAATAGCCCGAAACGAACGATCTAGATGATTCTGCACACTCCTGACTGAAGTCTCACCAAGATTATCGCAGAAAATGCATATCTCAGCTGGAAACACCACGAAAATCAAGATAGCGCCGGTTCTGCATATCAAACGCACTATGGAGTGGTGAAAACAACCAGATAACGTATTTCTCGCATTAAATAGCTCGAAACGAACGATCTAGATGATTCTGCACACTTCTGACTGAAGTCTCACCAAGATTATCGCAGAAAGTGCATATATCAGCTGGAAACACCACGAAAATCAAGATATCGCCGGTTCTGTATATCAAACGCACTATGGAGTGGTGAAAACAACCAGATAACGCGTTTCTCGCATTAACTAGCTCGAAAAGAGCGTTCTCGATGATTCTGCATACTTCTCATAGATGAAACACCAAGATTATCGCAGAAAATGCATATTTCAGCTGGAAACCCCACGACAACCAAGTTATCGGCGGCTCTACATATCAAACGCACTGTGGAGTGGTGAAAACACCAGAAAACGTGTTTCTCGCATTAAGTAGCTCGAAAAGAGTGTTCTCGAAGATTCTGCATACTTCTGACTGAGGTCTCACCAATATTATCGTAGAAAAAGCATATTGCAGCATGAAACTCGACCGAAACCAAAATATCTCCGGTTCTGCATGTCAAACGTACAGTGGAGTGGTGAATACACCAGAAAAAGTGTTTCTCGCATTAAATAGCTCGAAAAGAGCGATCTAGATGATTCTGCATACTTCTGACAGAAGACTCATAAAGATTATCGCAGAAAATGCATACCTCAGCATGAAAACCGACGAAAACCAAGATTTCGCAATTTCTGCATATCAAACGCACTGTGGTATTTTCAAAACACCAGAAAACTGGTTTTTTCGCATTAAATAGCTCGAAACGAGAGATCTAGATGATTCTGCATTCTTCTGACAGTTGACTCACCAAGATTATCGCTGAAAATGCATATCTCAGTTGGAAACCCTACGAAAACCAAGATATCGCCGGTTCTCCATATCAGACGCACTGTGGAGTGGTGAAAACACCAGAAAACGTGTTACTCGCATTTACTAGCTCGAAAAGAGCGTTCTTGATGATTCTGCATACTTCGCATAGATGAAACACCAAGATTATCGCAGAAAATGAATATTTCAACTGGAAACCCCACGAAAACCAAGTTATCGGCGGCTCTACATATCAAACGCACTGTGGAGTGGTCAAAACACCAGATAACGTGTTTCTCGCATTAAATAGCTCGAAAAGAGCGATATCGATGATTCGGCATACTTCGGACAGAAGTCTCACCAAGATGATCGCAGAAAATGCATATCTCAGCTGGAAACCTCACGAAAATCAAGATGTCGCCGGTTCTGCATATCAGACGCACTGTGGAGTGCTGAAAACACCAGAAAACGTTTTTCTCGCATTAACTAGCTCGAAAAGAGCGATCTCGATGATTCTGCATACTTCTCGTAGATGAAACACCAAGATTATCGCAGAAAATGCATATTTCAGCTGGAAACCCCACGAAAACCAAGTTATAGGGGGCTCTACATATCAAACGCACTGTGGAGTGGTCAAAACTCCAGATAACGTGTGTCTCGCATTAAATAGCTCGAAAAGAGCGTTCTCGATGATTCTGCATACTTCTCATAGATGAAACACCAAGATTATCGCAGAAAATGAATATTTCAACTGGAAACCCCACGAAAACCAAGTTATCGGCGGCTCTACATATCAAACGCACTGTGGAGTGGTCAAAACACCAAATAACGTGTATCTCGCATTAAATAGCTCGAAAAGAGCGATATCGATAATTCTGCATACTTCGGACAGAAGTCTCACCAATATTATCGCAGAAAATGCATATCTCAGCTTGAAACCTCACGAAAATCAAGATGACGCCGGTGCTGCATATCAAACGCACTGTGGAGTGGTGAAAACAACCAGATAACGTGTTTCTCGCATTAAATAGCTCGAAACGAGCGATCTAGGTGATTCTGCATACTTCTGACTGAAGTCTCACCAATATTATCGCAGAAAATGCATATCTCAGCTTGAAACCCGACGAAAACCAAGATATCGTCGGTTCTGCATATCAAACGCACTATGGAGTGGTGAACACAACCAGATAACGTGTTTCTCGCATTAAATAGCTCGAAACGAACGATCTAGATGATTGTGCATACTCCTGACTGAAGTCTCACCAAGATAATCGCAGAAAATGCATATCTCAGCTGGAATCCCTACGAAAACCAAGATATCGCCGGTTCTCCATATCAGACGCACTGTGGAGTGGTTAAAACACCAGAAAACGTGTTTCTCGCTTTAACTAGCTCGAAAAGAGCGTTCTCGATGATTCTGCATACTTCTCATAGATGAAACACCAAGATTATCGCAGAAAATGCATATTTCAGCTGGAAACCCCACGAAAACCAAGTTATCGGCGGCTCTACATATCAAACGCACTGTGGAGTGGTCAAAACACCAGATAACGTGTGTCTCGCATTAAATAGCTCGAAAAGAGCGATATCGATAATTCTGCATATTTCGGACAGAAGTCTCACCAATATTATCGCAGAAAATGCATATCGCAGCTTGAAACCTCACGAAAATCAAGATGACGCCGGTTCTGCATATCAAACGCACTGTGGAGTGGTGAACACAACCAGATAACGTGTTTCTCGCATTAAATAGCTCGAAACGAACGATCTAGATGATTGTGCATACTCCTGACTGAAGTCTCACCAAGATTATCGCAGAAAATGCATATCTCAGCTGGTAACACCACGAAAAACAAGATATCGCCGGCTCTGCGTATCAGACGCACTGTGGAGTGCTGAAAACACCAGAAAACGTGTTTCTCGCATTAGCTGGCTCCAAAAGAGCGTTCTCGATGATTCTGCATACTTCTCATAGATGAAACACCAAGATTATCGCAGAAAATGCATATTTCAGCTGGAAACCCCACGAAAACCAAGTTATCGGCGGCTCTACATATCAAACGCACTGTGGAGTGGTCAAAACACCAGATAACGTGTTTCTCGCATTAAATAGCTCGAAAAGAGCGATCTAGATGATTGTGCATACTTCTGACAGAAGACTCACCAAGATTATCGCAGAAAGTGCATATCTCAGCTTGAAACCTCACGAAAACCAAGATATCTCCGGTTCTGCACATCAAACGTACTGTGGAGTGGTGAAAACACCAGAAAACGTGTTTCTCGCATTAAGTAGCTCGAAAAGAGTGTTCTCGAAGATTCTGCATACTTCTGACTGAGGTCTCACCAATATTATCGTAGAAAATGCATATCGCAGCTTGAAACTCGACCGAAACCAAAATATCTCCGGTTCTGCATGTCAAACGTACAGTGGAGTGGTGAATACACCAGAAAAAGTGTTTCTCGCATTAAATAGCTCGAAAAGAGCGATCTAGATGATTCTGCATACTTCTGACAGAAGACTCATAAAGATTATCGCAGAAAATGCATACCTCAGCATGAAAACCGACGAAAACCAAGATTTCGCAATTTCTGCATATCAAACGCACTGTGGTATTTTCAAAACACCAGAAAACTGGTTTTTTCGCATTAAATAGCTCGAAACGAGAGATCTAGATGATTCTGCATTCTTCTGACAGTTGACTCACCAAGATTATCGCTGAAAATGCATATCTCAGTTGGAAACCCTACGAAAACCAAGATATCGCCGGTTCTCCATAACAGACGCACTGTGGAGTGGTGAAAACACCAGAAAACGTGTTACTCGCATTTACTAGCTCGAAAAGAGCGTGCTTGATGATTCTGCATACTTCTCATAGATGAAACACCAAGATTATCGCAGAAAATGAATATTTCAGCTGGAAACCCCACGAAAACCAAGTTATCGGCGGCTCTACATATCAAACGCACTGTGGAGTGGTCAAAACACCAGATAACGTGTTTCTCGCATTAAATAGCTCGAAAAGAGCGATATCGATGATTCGGCATACTTCGGACAGAAGTCTCACCAATATTATCGCAGAAAATGCATATCTCAGCTTGAAACCTCACGAAAATCAAGATGACGCCGGTTCTGCATATCAAACGCACAGTGAAGTGGTGAAAACAACCAGATAACGTGTTTCTCGCATTAAATAGCTCGAAACGAGCGATCTAGGTGATTCTGCATACTTCTGACTGAACTCTCACCAATATTATCGCGGAAAATGCATATCTCAGCTTGAAACCCAACGAAAACCACGATGTCGCCGGTTCTGCATATCAAACGCACTGTGGTGTGATGAAAACACCAGAAAACGTGTTTCTCGCATTAAATAGCTCGAATAGAGCGATCACGATGATTCTGCATACTTCTGACAGAAGACTCACCAAGATGATCGCAGAAAATGCATATCTCAGCTGGAAACCTCACGAAAATCAAGATGTCGCCGGTTCTGCATATCAGACGCACTGTGGAGTGCTGAAAACACCAGAAAACGTGTTTCTCGCATTAACTAGCTCGAAAAGAGCGATCTCGATGATTCTGCATACTTCTCGTAGATGAAACACCAAGATTATCGCAGAAAATGCATATTTCAGCTGGAAACCCCACGAAAACCAAGTTATCGGCGGCTCTACATATCAAACGCACTGTGGAGTGGTCAAAACTCCAGATAACGTGTTTCTCGCATTAACTAGCTCGAAAAGAGCGTTCTCGATGATTCTGCATACTTCTCATAGATGAAACACCAAGATTATCGCAGAAAATGCATATTTCAGCTGGAAACCCCACGAAAACCAAGTTATCGGCGGCTCTACATATCAAACGCACTGTGGAGTGGTCAAAACACCAAATAACGTGTATCTCGCATTAAATAGCTCGAAAAGAGCGATATCGATAATTCTGCATACTTCGGACAGAAGTCTCACCAATATTATCGCAGAAAATGCATATCTCAGCTTGAAACCTCACGAAAATCAAGATGACGCCGGTTCTGCATATCAAACGCACTGTGGAGTGGTGAAAACAACCAGATAACGTGTTTCTCGCATTAAATAGCTCGAAACGAGCGATCTAGGTGATTCTGCATACTTCTGACTGAAGTCTCACCAATATTATCGCAGAAAATGCATATCTCAGCTTGAAACCCGACGAAAACCAAGATATCGTCGGTTCTGCATATCAAACGCACTATGGAGTGGTGAACACAACCAGATAACGTGTTTCTCGCATTAAATAGCTCGAAACGAACGATCTAGATGATTGTGCATACTCCTGACTGAAGTCTCACCAAGATAATCGCAGAAAATGCATATCTCAGCTGGAATCCCTACGAAAACCAAGATATCGCCGGTTCTCCATATCAGACGCACTGTGGAGTGGTTAAAACACCAGAAAACGTGTTTCTCGCTTTAACTAGCTCGAAAAGAGCGTTCTCGATGATTCTGCATACTTCTCATAGATGAAACACCAAGATTATCGCAGAAAATGCATATTTCAGCTGGAAAACCCACGAAAACCAAGTTATCGACGGCTCTACATATCAAACGCACTGTGGAGTGGTCAAAACACCAGATAACGTGTTTCTCGCATTAAATAGCTCGAAAAGAGCGATATCGATAATTCTGCATATTTCGGACAGAAGTCTCACCAATATTATCGCAGAAAATGCATATCGCAGCTTGAAACCTCACGAAAATCAAGATGACGCCGGTTCTGCATATCAAACGCACTGCGGAGTGGTGAAAACAACCAGCTAACGTGTTTCTCGCATTAAATAGCTCGAAACGAGCGATCTAGGTGATGCTGCATACTTCTGACTGAAGTCTCACTAATATTATCGCAGAAAATGCATATCTCAGCTTGAAACCCGACGAAAACCAAGATATCGTCGGTTCTGCATATCAGACGCACTGTGGAATGTTGAAAACACCAGAAAACGTGTTTCTCGCATTAACTATCTCGAAAAGAGCGTTCTCGATGATTCTGCATACTTCTCATAGAGGAAACACCAAGATTATCGCAGAAAATGCATATTGCAGCTGGAAACGCCACGAAAACCAAGTTATCGGCGGCTCTACATATCAAACGCACTGTGGAGTGGTCAAAACACCAGAAAACGTGTTTCTCGCATTAAATAGCTCGAATAGAGCGATCTCGATGATTCTTCATACTTCGGACAGAAGTCTCAACAAGATTATCGTAAAAAATGCATATCTCAGCTTGAAACCCCACGAAAGCCAAGATATCTCTGGTTCTGCATGTCTAACGTACTGTGGAGTGGTGAATACACCAGAAACGTGTTTCTCGCATTAAATAGCTCGAAAAGAGCAATCTAGATGATTCTGCATACTTATGACAGAAGACTCACCAAGATTATCGCAGAAAATGCATATCTCAGCTGCAAATCCTACGAAAACCAAGATATCGCCGGTTCTCCATATCAGACGCACTATGGAGTGGTTAAAACACCAGAAAACGTGTTTCTCGCATTAACTAGCTCGCAAAGAGCGTTCTCGATGATTCTGCATACTTCTCATAGATGAAACACCAAGATTATCGCAGAAAATGCATATTTCAGCTGGAAACCCCACGAAAACCAAGTTATCGGCGGCTCTACATATCAAACGCACTGTGGAATGGTCAAAACACCAGAAAACGTGTTTCTCGCATTAAATAGCTCGAATAGAGCGATCTCGATGATTCTTCATACTTCGGCAGAAGTCTCAACAAGATTATCGCAGGAAATGCATATCTCAGCTTGAAACCCGACGAAAACCAAGATGTCGCCGGTTCTGCATATCAAACGCACTGTGGAGTGGTCAAAACACCAGAGAACGTGTTTCTCGCATTAAATAGCTCGAAAAGAGCGATCTAGATGATTCTGCATACTTCTGACTGAAGTCTCACCAAGATTATCGCAGAAAATGCATATCTCTGCTTGAAACCCCACGAAAACGAAGATATCTACTGTTCTGCATATCCAAGGAACTGTGGAGTGGTGAAAACCCCAGAAAAGTGTTTCTCGCATTAAATAGCTCGAAAAGAGCGCTGTCGACGTTTCTGCATACTTCGGACACATGTTTCACCAAGATTATCGTAGAAAATGCATATCTCAGCTTGAAACCCGACGAAAACCAAAATATCGCCGGTTCTGCATATCAAACCAACTGTGGAGTGGTGAAAACACCAGATAACGTGTTTCTCGCATTAAATAGCTCGAAACAAGCGATCTCGATGATTCTGCATGCTTCGGACAGAAGTCTCACCAAGATTATCGCAGAAAATGCATATCTCTGCTTGAAACCCCACGAAAACGAAGTTATCTACTGTTCTGCATATCCAAGGAACTGTGGAGTGGTGAAAACCCCAGAAAACGTGTTTCGCGCATTAAATAGCTCGAAAAGAGCGCTCTCGACGTTTCTGCATACTTCGGACAGATGTTTCACCAAGCTTATCGTAGAAAATGCATATCTCAGCTTGAAACCCGACGAAAACCAAAATATCGCCGGTTCTGCATATCAAACCAACTGTGGAGTGGTGAAAACACCAGATAACGTGTTTCTCGCATTAAATAGCTCGAAACAAGCGATCTCGACGTTTCTGCATACTTCGGACAGATGTTTCACCAAGCTTATCGTAGAAAATGCATATCTCAGCTTGAAACCCGACGAAAACCAAAATATCTCCGGTTCTGCATATCCAACGAACTGTGGAGTGGTGAAAACCCCAGAAAACGAGTTTCTCGCATTAAATAGCTCGAAAAGAGCGCTCTCGATGTTTCTGCATACTTCGGACAGATGTTTCACCAAGATTATCGTAGAAAATGCATATCTCAGCTTGAAACCCGACCGAAACCAAGATATCTCCGGTTCTGCATGTCAAACGTACTGTGGAGTGGTGAAAACACCAGAAAACGTGTTTCGTGCATTAAGTAGCTCGAAAAGAGCGATCTAGATGATTCTGCATACTTCTGACAAAAGACCCACCAATATTATCGCAGAAAATGCATATCTCAGCTTGAAACCCCCGAAAACCAGGATATCGCTGGTTCTGCATATCAAACGCACTGTGGAGTGGTGAAAACACCAGATAACGTGTTTCTCGCATTAAATAGCTCGAAAAGAGCGATCTAGATGATTCAGCATACTTCGGACAGAAGTCTCACCAAGATTATCGCAGGAAATGCATATCTCAGCTTGAAACCCCACGAAAACCAAGATATCTCCGGTTCTGCATATCCAACGAACTGTGGAGTGGTGAAAACCCCAGAAAACGTGTTTCTCGCATTAAGAAGCTCGAAAAGAGCGCTCTCGATGTTTCTGCATACTTTGGACAGATGTTTCACCAAGCTTATCGTAGAAAATGCATATCTCAGCTTGAAACCCGACGAAAACCAAGATGTCGCCGGTTCTGCATATCAAACGCACTGTGAAGTGATTAAAACACCAGGAAACGTGTTTCTCGCATTAAGTAGCTCGAAAAGAGCGTTCTCGAAGATCCTGCATACTTCTGACAGAAGTCTCACCAAGATTATCGTAGAAAATGCATATCTCAGCTTGAAACCCGACCGAAACCGAGTTATCTCCGGATCTGCACATCAAACGTACCGTGGAGTGGTGAAAACACCAGAAAACGGGTTTCGTGCATTAAGTAGCTCGAAAAGAGCGATCTAGATGATTCTGCATACTTCTGACTGAAGTCTCACCAATATTATCGCAGAAAATGCATATTTCAGCTGGAAACCCCACGAAAACCAAGTTATCGGCGGCTCTACATATCAAACGCACTGTGGAGTGGTCAAAACACCAGAAAACTTGTTTTTTCGCATTAAATAGCTCGAAACGAGCGATCTAGATGATTCTGCATACTTCTGACTGAAGTCTCACCAATATTATCGCAGAAAATGCATATCTCAGCTAGAAACATCACGAAAATCAAGATGTCGCCGGTTCTGCACATCAAACGCACTGTGGAGTGGTGAAAACAACCGGATAACGTGTTTCTCACATTAAATAGCTCGAATAGAGCGATTTCTGTGATTCTGCAAACGTCGCACAGAAGAATATCCAAGATTATCGTAGAAAATGCATATCTCAACTGGAAAACCAATGAATCCGAAGATATCGCAGTTTCCGCATATCAAACGCACTGTGGAGTGGTGAAAACACCAGATAACGTGTTTCTCGCATTAAATAGCTCGAAAAGAGCGATCTAGATGATTCAGCATACTTCGGACAGAAGTCTCACCAAGATTATCGCAGGAAATGCATATCTCAGCTTGAAACCCCACGAAAACCAAGATGTCGCCGGTTCTGCATATCAAACGCAGTGTGGAGTGGTCAAAACACCAGAGAACGTGTTTCTCGCATTAAATAGCTCGAAAAGAGCGATCTAGATGATTCTGCATACTTCTGACTGAAGTCTCACCAATATTATCGCAGAAAATGCATATCTCAGCTCGAAACCTCACGAAAATCAAGATGTTGCCGGTTCTGCATATCAAACGCACTGTGGAGTGGTGAAAACAACCAGAGAACGTGTTTCTCGCATTAAATAGCTCGAATAGAGCGATCTAGATGACTCTGCATACTTCTGACAAAAGACCCACCAAGATTATCGCAGGAAATGCATATCTCAGCTTGAAACCCGACGAAAACCAAAATATCGCCGGTTCTGCATATCAAACCATCTGTGGCGTGGTGAAAACACCAGATAACGTGTTTCTCGCATTAAATAGCTCGAAAAGCGCGATCTAGATGATTCTGCATACTTCTGACAAAAGACCCACCAAGATTATCGCAGAAAATGCATATCTCATCTGGAAACACCACGAAAATCAAGATATCGCCTGTTCTGCATATCAAACGCACTGTGGAGTGGTGAAAACACCAGATAACGTGTTTCTCGCATTAAATAGCTCGAAAATTGCGATCTCGATGATGCTGCATACTTCTAACAGAAGTCTCACCAAGATTATCGCAGAAAATGCATATCTCTGCTTGAAACCCCACGAAAACGAAGATATCTACTGTTCTGCATATCCAAGGAACTGTGGAGTGGTGAAAACCCCAGAAAAGTGTTTCTCGCATTAAATAGCTCGAAAAGAGCGCTGTCGACGTTTCTGCATACTTCGGACACATGTTTCACCAAGATTATCGTAGAAAATGCATATCTCAGCTTGAAACCCGACGAAAACCAAAATATCGCCGGTTCTGCATATCAAACGCACTGTGGAGTGGTGAAAATCCCAGAAAACGAGTTTCTCGCATTAAATAGCTCGAAAAGAGCGCACTTGATGTTTCTGCATACTTCGGACACATGTTTCACCAAGCTTATCGTAGAAAATGCATATCTCAGCTTGAAACCCGACGAAAACCAAAACATCGCCGGTTCTGCATATCAAACCAACTGTGGAGTGGTGAAAACACCAGATAACATGTTTCTCGCATTAAATAGCTCGAAACGAGCGATCTCGATGATTCTGCATACTTCGGACAGAAGTCTCAACAAGATTATCGCAGAAAAAGCATATCTCAGCTTGAAACCCCACGAAAACCAAGATATGTACTGTTCTGCATATCAAACGCACTGTGGAGTGGTGAAAACACCAGATAACGTGTTTCTCGCACTAACTAGCTCGAAAAGAGCGATCTCCATGATTCAGCATACTTCGGACAGAAGTCTCACCAAGATTATCGCAGAAAATGCATATCTCATCTGGAAACCCCTCGAAAACAAAGATATCGCCGGTTCTGCATGTTAAACGCACTGTGGAGTGGTGAAAACACCAGATAACGTGTTTCTCGCATTAAATAGCTCGAAACAAGCGATCTCGATGATTCTGCATGCTTCGGACAGAAGTCTCACCAAGATTATCGTAGAAAATGCATATCTCAGCTTGAAACCCGACGAAAACCAAAATATCGCCGGTTCTGCATATCAAACGCACTGTGGAGTGGTGAAAACCCCAGAAAACGAGTTTCTCGCATTAAATAGCTCGAAAAGAGCGCACTTGATGTTTCTGCATACTTCGGACACATGTTTCACCAAGCTTATCGTAGAAAATGCATATCTCAGCTTGAAACCCGACGAAAACCAAAATATCGCCGGTTCTGCATATCAAACCAACTGTGGAGTGGTGAAAACACCAGATAACGTGTTTCTCGCATTAAATAGCTCGAAACGAGCGATCTCGATGATTCTGCATACTTCGGACAGAAGTCTCAACAAGATTATCGCAGAAAAAGCATATCTCAGCTTGAAACCCCACGAAAACCAAGATATGTACTGTTCTGCATATCAAACGCACTTTGGAGTGGTGAAAACAACCAGAGAACGTGTTTCTCGCATTAAATAGCTCGAAAAGAGCGATCCCGATGGTTCAGCAAACTTCGGACAGAAGTCTCACCAATATGATCGCAGAAAATGCATATCTCTGCTTGAAACCCCACGAAAACCAAGATATCTACTGTTCTGCATATCCAACCAACTGTGGAGTGGTGAAAACAACAGATAACGTGTTTCTCGCACTAACTAGCTCGAAAAGAGCGATCTCGATGATTCAGCATACTTCGGACAGAAGTCTCACCAAGGTTAACGCAGAAAATGCATATCTCAACTTGAAACCCCACGAAAACAAAGATATCGCCGGTTCTGCATATTAAACGCACTGTGGAGTGGTGAAAACACCAGATAACGTGTTTCTCGCATTAAATAGCTCGAAACAAGCGATCTCGATGATTCTGCATGCTTCGGACAGAAGTCTCACCAAGATTATCGCAGAAAATGCATATCTCTGCTTGAAACGCCACGAAAACGAAGATATCTACTGTTCTGCATATCCAAGGAACTGTGGAGTGGTCAAAACACCAGAGAACGTGTTTCTCGCATTAAATAGCTCGAAAAGAGCGATCTAGATGATTCTGCATACTTCTGACTGAAGTCTCACCAATATTATCGCAGAAAATGCATATCTCAGCTCGAAATCTCACGAAAATCAAGATGTTGCCGGTTCTGCATATCAAACGCACTGTGGAGTGGTGAAAACAACCAGAGAACGTGTTTCTCGCATTAAATAGCTCGAATAGAGCGATCTAGATGACTCTGCATACTTCTGACAAAAGACCCACCAAGATTATCGCAGGAAATGCATATCTCAGCTTGAAACCCGACGAAAACCAAAATATCGCCGGTTCTGCATATCAAACCATCTGTGGCGTGGTGAAAACACCAGATAACGTGTTTCTCGCATTAAATAGCTCGAAAAGCGCGATCTAGATGATTCTGCATACTTCTGACAAAAGACCCACCAAGATTATCGCAGAAAATGCATATCTCATCTGGAAACACCACGAAAATCAAGATATCGCCTGTTCTGCATATCAAACGCACTGTGGAGTGGTGAAAACACCAGATAACGTGTTTCTCGCATTAAATAGCTCGAAAATTGCGATCTCGATGATGCTGCATACTTCTAACAGAAGTCTCACCAAGATTATCGCAGAAAATGCATATCTCTGCTTGAAACCCCACGAAAACGAAGATATCTACTGTTCTGCATATCCAAGGAACTGTGGAGTGGTGAAAACCCCAGAAAAGTGTTTCTCGCATTAAATAGCTCGAAAAGAGCGCTGTCGACGTTTCTGCATACTTCGGACACATGTTTCACCAAGATTATCGTAGAAAATGCATATCTCAGCTTGAAACCCGACGAAAACCAAAATATCGCCGGTTCTGCATATCAAACGCACTGTGGAGTGGTGAAAACCCCAGAAAACGAGTTTCTCGCATTAAATAGCTCGAAAAGAGCGCAATTGATGTTTCTGCATACTTCGGACACATGTTTCACCAAGCTTATCGTAGAAAATGCATATCTCAGCTTGAAACCCGACGAAAACCAAAACATCGCCGGTTCTGCATATCAAACCAACTGTGGAGTGGTGAAAACACCAGATAACGTGTTTCTCGCATTAAATAGCTCGAAACGAGCGATCTCGATGATTCTGCATACTTCGGACAGAAGTCTCAACAAGATTATCGCAGAAAAAGCATATCTCAGCTTGAAACCCCACGAAAACCAAGATATGTACTGTTCTGCATATCAAACGCACTGTGGAGTGATGAAAACACCAGATAACGTGTTTCTCGCACTAACTAGCTCGAAAAGAGCGATCTCCATGATTCAGCATACTTCGGACAGAAGTCTCACCAAGATTATCGCAGAAAATGCATATCTCATCTGGAAACCCCTCGAAAACAAAGATATCGCCGGTTCTGCATGTTAAACGCACTGTGGAGTGGTGAAAACACCAGATAACGTGTTTCTCGCATTAAATAGCTCGAAACAAGCGATCTCGATGATTCTGCATGCTTCGGACAGAAGTCTCACCAAGATTATCGTAGAAAATGCATATCTCAGCTTGAAACCCGACGAAAACCAAAATATCGCCGGTTCTGCATATCAAACGCACTGTGGAGTGGTGAAAACCCCAGAAAACGAGTTTCTCGCATTAAATAGTTCGAAAAGAGCGCACTTGATGTTTCTGCATACTTCGGACACATGTTTCACCAAGCTTATCGTAGAAAATGCATATCTCAGCTTGAAACCCGACGAAAACCAAAATATCGCCGGTTCTGCATATCAAACCAACTGTGGAGTGGTGAAAACACCAGATAACGTGTTTCTCGCATTAAATAGCTCGAAACGAGCGATCTCGATGATTCTGCATACTTCGGACAGAAGTCTCAACAAGATTATCGCAGAAAAAGCATATCTCAGCTTGAAACCCCACGAAAACCAAGATATGTACTGTTCTGCATATCAAACGTACTTTGGAGTGGTGAAAACAACCAGAGAACGTGTTTCTCGCATTAAATAGCTCGAAAAGAGCGATCCCGATGGTTCAGCAAACTTCGGACAGAAGTCTCACCAATATGATCGCAGAAAATGCATATCTCTGCTTGAAACCCCACGAAAACCAAGATATCTACTGTTCTGCATATCCAACCAACTGTGGAGTGGTGAAAACAACAGATAACGTGTTTCTCGCACTAACTAGCTCGAAAAGAGCGATCTCGATGATTCAGCATACTTCGGACAGAAGTCTCACCAAGGTTAACGCAGAAAATGCATATCTCAACTTGAAACCCCACGAAAACAAAGATATCGCCGGTTCTGCATATTAAACGCACTGTGGAGTGGTGAAAACACCAGATAACGTGTTTCTCGCATTAAATAGCTCGAAACAAGCGATCTCGATGATTCTGCATGCTTCGGACAGAAGTCTCACCAAGATTATCGCAGAAAATGCATATCTCTGCTTGAAACGCCACGAAAACGAAGATATCTACTGTTCTGCATATCCAAGGAACTGTGGAGTGGTGAAAACCCCAGAAAACGTGTTTCGCGCATTAAATACCTCGAAAAGAGCGCTCTCGACGTTTCTGCATACTTCGGACAGATGTTTCACCAAGCTTATCGTAGAAAATGCATATCTCAGCTTGAAACCCGACGAAAACCAAAATATCGCCGGTTCTGCATATCAAACCAACTGTGGAGTGGTGAAACCACCAGATAACGTGTTTCTCGCATTAAATAGCTCGAAACGTGCGATCTCGATGATTCTGCATACTTCTAACAGAAGTCTCACCAAGATTATCGCAGAAAATGCATATCTCTGCTTGAAACCCCACGAAAACCAAGATATCTACTGTTCTGCATATCCAACGAACTGTGGAGTGGTGAAAACACCAGAAAACGTGTTTCTCGCATTAAATAGCTCGAAAAGAGCGCTCTCGACGTTTCTGCATACTTCGGACAGATGTTTCACCAAGCTTATCGTAGAAAATGCATATCTCAGCTTGAAACCCGACGAAAACCAAAATATCTCCGGTTCTGCATATCCAACGAACTGTGGAGTGGTGAAAACCCCAGAAAACGTGTTTCGTGCATTAAGTAGCTCGAAAAGAGCGATCTAGATGACTCTGCATACTTCGGACACATGTTTCACCAAGATTATCGCAGAAAATGCATATCTCAGCTTGAAACCCGACGAAAACCAAAATATAGCCGGTTCTGCATATCAAACGCACTGTGGAGTGGTGAAAACCCCAGAAAACGAGTTTCTCGCATTAAATAGCTCGAAAAGAGCGCTCTTGATGTTTCTGCATACTTCGGACACATGTTTCACCAAGATTATCGTAGAAAATGCATATCTCAGCTTGAAACCCGACGAAAACCAAAATATCGCCGGTTCTGCATATCAAACCAACTGTGGAGTGGTGAAAACACCAGATAACGTGTTTCTCGCATTAACTAGCTCGAAACGAGCGATCTCGATGATTCTGCATACTTCGGACAGAAGTCTCAACAAGATTATCGCAGAAAATGCATATCTCATCTTGAAACCCCACGAAAACCAAGATATGTACTGTTCTGCATATCAAACGCACTGTGGAGTGGTGAAAACAACCAGAGAACGTGTTTCTCGCATTAAATAGCTCGAAAAGAGCGATCCCGATGGTTCAGCAAACTTCGGACAGAAGTCTCACCAAGATTATCGCAAAAAATGCATATCTCTGCTTGAAACCCCACGAAAACCAAGATATCTACTGTTCTGCATATCCAAGGAACTGTGGAGTGGTGAAAACCCCAGAAAACGTGTTTCGCGCATTAAATAGCTCGAAAAGAGCGCTCTCGACGTTTCTGCATACTTCGGACAGATGTTTCACCAAGCTTATCGTAGAAAATGCATATCTCAGCTTGAAACCCGACGAAAACCAAAATATCGCCGGTGCTGCATATCAAACCAACTGTGGAGTGGTGAAAACACCAGATAACGTGTTTCTCGCATTAAATAGCTCGAAACGTGCGATCTCGATGATTCTGCATACTTCTAACAGAAGTCTCACCAAGATTATCGCAGAAAATGCATATCTCTGCTTGAAACCCCACGAAAACCAAGATATCTACTGTTCTGCATATCCAACGAACTGTGGAGTGGTGAAAACACCAGAAAACGTGTTTCTCGCATTAAATAGCTCGAAAAGAGCGCTCTCGACGTTTCTGCATACTTCGGACAGATGTTTCACCAAGCTTATCGTAGAAAATGCATATCTCAGCTTGAAACCCGACGTAAACCAAAATATCTCCGGTTCTGCATATCCAACGAACTGTGGAGTGGTGAAAACCCCAGAAAACGAGTTTCTCGCATTAAATAGCTCGAAAAGAGCGCTCTCGATGTTTCTGCATACTTCGGACAGATGTTTCACCAAGATTATCGTAGAAAATGCATATCTCAGCTTGAAACCCGACCGAAACCAAGATATCTCCGGTTCTGCATGTCAAACGTACTGTGGAGTGGTGAAAACACCAGAAAACGTGTTTCTTGCATTAAGTAGCTCGAAAAGAGCGATCTAGATGATTCTGCATACTTCTGACAAAAGACCCACCAAGATTATCGCAGAAAATGCATATCTCAGCTGGAAACACCACGAAAATCAAGATATCGCCTGTTCTGCACATCAAACGCACTGTGGAGTGGTGAAAACCCCAGAAAACGAGTTTCTCGCATTAAATAGCTCGAAAAGCGCGGTCTAGATGATTCTGTATACTTCTGACAAAAGACCCACCAAGATTATCGCAGAAAATGCATATCTCAGCTGGAAACCCCACGAAAACCAAGATATCGCCGGTTCTGCATATCAGGCACCCTGTGGAGTGGTCAAAACACCAGATAACGTGTTTCTCGCATTAAATAGCTCGAAGAGACCGATCTAGATGTTTCTGCATACTTCTGACTGAAGTCTCACCAATATTATCGCAGAAAATGCATATCTCAGCTTGAAGCCCGACGAAAACCAAGATGTCGCCGGTTCTGCATATCAAACGCACTGTGGTGTGGTGAAAACACAAGAAAACGTGTTTCTCGCATTAAATAGCTCGAAAAGAGCGATCTAGATGATTCTGCATACTTCTGACAGAAGACTCAACAAGATTATCGCAGAAAATGCATATCTCAGCTGGAAACACCACGAAAATCAAGATATCGCCGGTTCTCCATATCAAACACACTGTGGAGTGGTGAAAACGCCAGAAAACGAGTTGCTCGCATTGACTAGCTCGAAAAGAGCGTTCTCGATGATTCTGCATACTTCTCATAGTTGAAACACCAAGATTATCGCAGAAAATGCATATTTCAGCTGAAAAACCCACGAAAACCAAGTTATCGGCGGCTCTACATATCAAACGCACTGTGGAGTGGTCAAAACACCAGAAAACTTGTTTTTTCGCATTAAATAGCTCGAAAAGAGAGTTCTCGATGATTCTGCATACTTCTCATAGATGAAACACCAAGATTATCGCAGAAAATGCATATTTCAGCTGGAAACCCCACGAAAACCAAGTTATCGGCGGCTCTACATATCAAACGCACTGTGGAGTGGTCAAAACACCAGAAAACTTGTTTTTTCGCATTAAATAGCTCGAAAAGAGCGATCTCGATAATTCTGCATACTTCGGACAGAAGTCTCACCAATATTATCGCAGAAAATGCAAATCTCAGCTTGAAACCCCACGAAAACCAAGATATCGCATATTCTGCATATCAATCGCACTGTGGAGTGGTGAAAACACCAGATAACGTCTTTCTCGCATTAAATAGCTCGAAAAGAGCGAATCCCTGATGTTTCAGCATACTTCGGACAGAAGTCTCACCAAGATTATCGCAGAAAATGCATATCTCAGCTTGAAACCACACGAAAAGCAAGATATCTCCGGTTCTGCATATCCAACGAACTGTGGAGTGGTGAAAACCCCAGAAAACGAGTTTCTCGCATTAACTAGCTCGAAAAGAGCGTTCTCGATGATTCTGCATACTTCTCATAGATGAAACACCAAGATTATCGCAGAAAGTGCATATCTCAGCTTGAAACCTCACGAAAACCAAGATATCTCCGGTTCTGCATGTCAAACGTACAGTGGAGTGGTGAATACACCAGAAAACGTGTTTCTCGCATTAAATAGCTCGAAAAGAGCGATCTAGGTGATTCTGCATACTTCAGACTGAAGTCACACCAATATTATCGCAGAAAATTCATATCTCAGCTTGAAACACGACGAAAACCACGATGTCGCCGGTTCTGCATATCAAACGCACTGTGGGGGGGTGAAATCACCAGAAAACGTGTTTCTCGCATTAAATAGCTCGAAACAAGCGATCTAGATGATTCTGGAAACTTCTGACTGAAGTCTCACCAATATTATCGCAGAAAATGCATATCTCAGCTAGAAACCTCACGAAAATCAAGATGTCGCCGGATCTGCATATCAAACGCACTATGGAGTGGTGAAAACAACCAGATAACGTATTTCTCGCATTAAATAGCTCGAAACGAACGATCTAGATGATTCTGCACACTTCTGACTGAAGTCTCACCAAGATTATCGCAGAAAATGCATATCTCAGCTGGAAACACCACGAAAATCAAGATATCGCCGGTTCTGCATATCAAACGCACTATGGAGTGGTGAAAACAACCAGATAACGTGTTTCTCGCATTAAGTAGCTCGAAAAGAGCGTTCTCGAAGATTCTGCATACTTCTGACAGAGGTCTCACCAATATTATCGTAGAAAATGCATATCTCAGCTTGAAACTCGACCGAAACCAAGATATCTCCGGTTCTGCATGTCAAACGTACAGTGGAGTGGTGAATACACCAGAAAAGGTGTTTCTCGCATTAAATAGCTCGAAAAGAGCGATCTAGGTGATTCTGCATACTTCAGACTGAAGTCTCACCAATATTATCGCAGAAAATGCATATCTCAGCTAGAAACCTCACGAAAATCAAGATGTCGCCGGTTCTGCATATCAAACGCACTATTGAGTGGTGAAAACAACCAGAGAACGTGTTTCTCGCGTTAAATAGCTCGAAAAGGCCGATCACGATGATTCTGCATACTTCTGACAGAAGTCTCACCAAGATTATCGTAGAAAATGCATATCTCAACTTGAACCCCGACGAAATCAAAGATGTCGCCGGTTCTGCATATCAAACGCACTGTGGAGTGGTGAAAACACCAGATAACGTGTTTCTCGCATTAAATAGCTCGAAAAGAGCGATCTAGATGATTCTGCATACTTCTGACTAAAGACCCACCAAGATTATCGTAGAAAATGCATATCTCAACTTGAACCCCGACGAAATCAAAGATGTCGCCGGTTCTGCATATCAAACGCACTGTGGAGTGGTGAAAACAACCAGAGAACGTGTTTCTCGCATTAAATAGCTCGAAACGAGCGATCTCGAAGATCCTGCATACTTCTGACAGAAGTCTCACCAAGATTATCGTAGAAAATGCATATCTCAGTTTGAAACCCGACGAAAACCGAGTTATCTCCGGTTCTGCACATCAAACGTACCGTGGAGTGGTGAAAACACCAGAAAACGTGTTTCGCGCAGTAAGTAGCTCGAAAAGAGCGTTCTCGAAGATTCTGCATACTTCTGACAGAAGTCTCACCAGGATTATCGTAGAAAATGCATATCTCAGCTTGAAACCCGACCGAAACCAAGATATCTCCGGTTCTGCATGTCAAACGTACTGTGGAGTGGTGAAAACACCTGAAAACGTGTTTCGTGCATTAAATAGGTCGAAAAGAGCGTTCTCGAAGATCCTGCATACTTCTGACAGAAGTCTCACCAGGATTATCGTAGAAAATGCATATCTCAGCTGGAAACACCACGAAAATCAAGATATCGCCTGTTCTGCATATCAAACGCACTGTGGAGTGGTGAAAACAACCAGAGAACGTGGTTCTCGCATTAAATAGCTCGAAAAGAGCGATCTCGATGATTCAGCATATTTCGGACAGGAGTCTCACCAAGATTATCGCAGGAAATGCATATCTCAGCTTGAAACCCCACGAAAACCAAAATGTCGACGGTACTGCATATCAAACGCACTGTGGAGTGGTGAAAACACCAGAAAACGTGTTTCTCGCATTAAGTAGCTCGAAAAGAGCGTTCTCGAAGATCCTGCATACTTCTGACAGAAGTCTCACCAAGATTATCTTAGAAAATGCATATCTCAGCTTGAAACCCGACGAAAACCGAGTTATCTCCGGTTCTGCACATCAAACCTACCGTAGAGTGGTGAAAACACCAGAAAACGTGTTTCGCGCATTAAGTAGCTCGAAAAGAGCGTTCTCGAAGATTCTGCATACTTCTGACAGAAGTCCACCAGGATTATCGTAGAAAATGCATATCTCATCTTGAAACCCCACGAAAACCAAGATATCGCTGGTTCTGCATATCAAACGCACTGTGGAGTGGTGAAAACACCAGAAAACGTGTTTCTCGCATTAAGTAGCTCGAAAAGAGCGTTCTCGAAGATTCTGCATAATTCTGACAGAAGTCTCACCAGGATTATCGTAGAAAATGCATATCTCAGCTTGAATCCCGACCGAAACCAAGATATCTCCGGTTCTTCATGTCAAACGTACTGTGGAGTGGTGAAAACACAAGAAAACGTGTTTCGTGCATTAAGTAGCTCGAAAAGAGCGATCTAGATGATTCTGCATACTTCTGACTGAAGTCTCACCAATATTATCGCAGAAAATGCATATCTCAGCTGGAAACACCACGAAAATCAAGATATCGCCGGTTCTGCATATCAAACGCACTGTGGAGTGGTGAAAACAACCAGAGAACGTGTTTCTCGCACTAAATAGCTCGAAAAAAGCGATCTCGATGATTCTGCATACTTCGGACAGAAGTCTCAACAAGATTATCGCAGAAAATGCATATCTCAGCTTGAAACCCCACGAAAGCAAGATATCTACTGTTCTGCATATCAAACGCACTGTGGAGTGGTGAAAACACCAGAAAACGTGTTTCGCGCATTAAGTAGCTCGAAGAGAGCGTTCTCGAAGATTCTGCATAATTCTGACAGAAGTCTCACCAAGATTATCGCAGAAAATGCATATCTCTGCTTGAAACCCCACGAAAACCAAGATATCTACTGTTCTGCATATCCAACGAACTGTGGAGTGGTGAAACCCCCAGATAACGTGTTTCTCGCATTAAATAGCTCGAGTAGAGCGATCTCGATGATTCTTCATACTTCGGACAGATGTTTTACCAAGCTTATCGTAGAAAATGCATTTCTCAGCTTGAAACCCCACGAAAGCCAAGATATCGCTGGTTCTGCATATCAAACGCACTGTGGAGTGGTAAAAACACCAGATAACGTGTTTCTCGCATTAAATAGCTCGAAAAGAGCGTTCTCGAAGATCCTGCACACTTCTGACAGAAGTCTCACCAAGTTTATCTTAGAAAATGCATATCTCAGCTTGAAACCCGACGAAAACCGAGTTATCTCCGGTTCTGCACATCAAACGTACCGTGGAGTGGTGAAAACACCAGAAAACGTGTTTCGCGCATTAAGTAGCTCGAAAAGAGCGTTCTCGAAGATTCTGCATACTTCTGACAGAAGTCTCACCAGGATTATCGTAAAAAATGCATATCTCAGCTTGAAACCCCACGAAAACCAAGATATCGCTGTGTTCTGCATATCAAACGCACTGTGGAGTGGTGAAAACCCCAGAAAACGTGTTTCTCGCATTAAATAGCTCGAGTAGAGCGATCTCGATGATTCTTCATACTTCGGACAGAAGTCTCACCAAGATTATCGTAGAAAATGCATATCTCATCTTGAAACCCCACGAAAACCAAGATATCGCTGTGTTCTGCATATCAAACGCACTGTGGAGTGGTGGAAACCCCAGAAAACGTGTTTCTCGCATTAAATAGCTCGAGTAGAGCGATCTCGATGATTCTTCATACTTCGGACAGAAGTCTCACCAAGATTATCGTAAAAAATGCATATCTCAGCTTGAAACCTCACGAAAGCCAAGATATCTCTGGTTCTGCATATCAAACGCACTGTGGAGTGGTGAAAACACCAGATAACGTGTTTCTCGCATTAAATAGCTCGAAAAGAGCGATCTCGATGATTCTGCATACTTCGGACAGAAGTCTCACCAAGATTATCGCAGAAAATGCATCTCTCAGCTTGAAACCCCACGAAAACCAAAATGTCGCCGGTACTGCATATCAAACGCACTGTGGAGTGGTGAAAACACCAGAAAACGTGTTTCTCGCATTAAGTAGCTCGAAAAGAGCGTTCTCGAAGATCCTGCATACTTCTGACAGAAGTCTCACCAAGATTATCTTAGAAAATGCATATCTCAGCTTGAAACCCGACGAAAACCGAGTTATCTCCGGTTCTGCACATCAAACGTACCGTAGAGTGGTGAAAACACCAGAAAACGTGTTTCGCGCATTAAGTAGCTCGAAAAGAGCGTTCTCGAAGATCCTGCATACTTCTGACAGAAGTCTCACCAAGATTATCTTAGAAAATGCATATCTCAGCTTGAAACCCGTCGATAACCGAGTTATCTCCGGTTCTGCACATCAAACGTACCGTGGAGCGGTGAAAACACCAGAAAACGTGTGTCTCGCATTAAATAGCTCGGAACGAGCGATCTCGATGATTCTGCATACTTCGGACAGAAGTCTCACCAAAATTATAGTAAAAGATGCATATCTCAGCTTGAAACCCCACGAAAACCAAGATATCGCTGTGTTCAGCATATCAAACGAACTGTGGAGTGGTGAAAACCGCAGAAAATGTGTTTCTCGCATTAAATAGCTCGAATAGAGCGATCTCGATGATTCTTCATACTTCGGACAGAAGTCTCACCAAGATTATCGTAGAAAATGCATATCTCAGCTTGAAACCCGAAGAACAACGAGTTATCTCCTGTTCTGCACATCAAAGGTACCGTGGAGAGGCCAAAACCCCAGAAAACGTGTTTCGCGCATTAAGTAGCTCGAAAAGAGCGTTCTCGAAGATTCTGCATACTTCTGACAGACGTCCACCAGGATTATCGTAGAAAATGCATATCTCTGCTTGAAACCCCACGAAAACCAAGATATCTACTGTTCTGCATATCCAACGAACTGTGGAGTGGTGAAACCCCCAGAAAACGTGTTTCTCGCATTAAATAGCTCGAAAAGAGCGCTCTCGATGTTTCTGCATACTTCGGACAGATGTTTTACCAAGCTTATCGTAGAAAATGCATATCTCAGCTTGAAACCCGACGAAAACCAAAATATCTCCGGTTCTGCATATCCAACGCACTGTGGAGTGGTGAATACACCAGATATCGTGTTTCTCGCATTCAGTAGCTCGAAACGAGCGATGTCGATGATTCTGCATACTTCGGACAGAAGTCTCCACAAGATTATCGCAGAAACTGCATATCTCAGCTTGAAACCCCACGAAAACCAAGGTATCTACTGTTCTGCATATCAAACGCACTGTGGAGTGGTGAAAACACCAGATAACGTGTTTCTCGCACTAGCTCGCTCGAAAAGAGCGATCTCGATGATTCAGCATACTTCGGACAGAAGTCTCACCAAGATTATCGCAGAAAATGCATATCTCAGCTTGAAACCGCACGAAAACCAAGATATCGCTGGTACTGCATATCAAACGCACTGTGGAGTGGTGAAAACACCAGATTACGTGTTTCTCGCATTAAATAGCTCGAGAAGAGCGATCTCGATGATTCTGCATACTTCGGACAGAAGTCTCACCAAGATTATCGCAGAAAATGCATATCTCAGCTTGAAACCCCACGAAAACCAAGATGTCGCCGGTTCTGCATATCAAACGCACTGTGGAGTGGTGAAAACACCAGAAAACGTGTTTCTCGCATTAAGTAGCTCGAAAAGAGCGTTCTCGAAGATCCTGCATACTTCTGACAGAAGTCTCACCAAGTTTATCTTAGAAAATGCATATCTCAGCTTGAAACCCGACGAAAACCGAGTTATCTCCGGTTCTGCACATCAAACGTACCGTCGAGTGGTGAAAACACCAGCAAACGTGTTTCGCGCATTAAGTAGCTCGAAATGAGCGTTCTCGAAGATTCTGCATACTTCTGACAGAAGTCCACCAGGATTATCGTAGAAAATGCATATCTCAGCTTGAAATCCGACCGAAACCAAGATATATCCGGTTCAGCATTCCAAACGTACTGTGGAGTGGTGAAAACACCGGAAAACGTGTTTCGTGCATTAAGTAGCTCGAAAAGGTCGATCTCGAAGATAGTGCATACTTCTGACAGAAGTCTCACCAAGATTATCGTAGAAAATGCATACCTCAGCTTGAAACCCGTCGAAAACCGAGTTATCTCCGGTTCTGCACATCAAACGTACCGTGGAGTGGTGAATACACCAGAAAACGTGTTTCTCGCATTAAATAGCTCGAGTAGAGCGATCTCGATGATTCTTCATACTTCGGACAGAAGTCTCACCAAGATTATCGTAAAAAATGCATATCTCAGGTTGAAACCCCACGAAAACCAAGATATCGCTGTGTTCTGCATATCAAACGCACTGTGGAGTGGTGAAAACCCCAGAAAACGTGTTTCTCGCATTAAATAGCTCGAGTAGAGCGATCTCGATGATTCTTCATACTTCGGACAGAAGTCTCACCAAGATTATCGTCAAAAATGCATATCTCAGCTTGAAACCCCACGAAAGCCAAGATATCGCTGGTTCTGCATATCAAACGCACTGTGGAGTGGTGAAAACACCAGATAACGTGTTTCTCGCATTAAATAGCTCGAGAAGAGCGATCTCGATGATTCTGCATACTTCGGACAGAAGTCTCACCAAGATTATCGCAGAAAATGCATATCTCAGCTTGAAACCCCACGAAAACCAAGATGTCGCCGGTTCTGCATATCAAACGCACTGTGGAGTGGTGAAAAAACCAGAAAACGTGTTTCTCGCATTAAATAGCTCGAAAACAGCGTTCTCGAAGATACTGCATACTTCTGACAGAAGTCTCACCAAGTTTATCTTAGAAAATGCATATCTCAGCTTGAAACCCGACGAAAACCGAGTTATCTCCGGTTCTGCACATCAAACGTACCGTGGAGTGGTGAAAACACCTGAAAACGTGTTTCGCGCATTAAGTAGCTCGAAAAGAGCGTTCTCGAAGATTCTGCATACTTCTGACAGAAGTCTCACCAGGATTATCGTAAAAAATGCATATCTCAGCTTGAAACCCCACGAAAACCAAGATATCGCTGTGTTCTGCATATCAAACGCACTGTGGAGTGGTGAAAACCCCAGAAAACGTGTTTCTCGCATTCAGTAGCTCGAAACGAGCGATGTCGATGATTCTGCATACTTCGGACAGAAGTCTCCACAAGATTATCGCAGAAACTGCATATCTCAGCTTGAAACCCCACGAAAACCAAGGTATCTACTGTTCTGCATATCAAACGCACTGTGGAGTGGTGAAAACACCAGATAACGTGTTTCTCGCACTAGCTCGCTCGAAAAGAGCGATCTCGATGATTCTTCATACTTCGGACAGAAGTCTCACCAAGATTATCGTAAAAAATGCATATCTCAGCTAGAAACCCCACGAAAGCCAAGATATCGCTGGTTCTGCATATCAAACACACGGTGGAGTGGTGAAAACACCAGATAACGTGTTTCTCGCATTAAATAGCTCGGAACGAGCGATCTCGATGATTCTGCATACTTCGGACAGAAGTCTCACCAAGATTATCGTAGAAAATGCGTATCTCAGCTTGAACCCCGACGAAATCAAAGACGTCGCCGGTTCTGCATATCAAACGCACTGTGGAGTGGTGAAAACACCAGAAAACGAGTTTCTCGCATTAAATAGCTCGAAAAGTGCGATCTCGATGATTCTGCATACTTCTAACAGAAGTCTCACCAAGATTATCGCAGAAAATGCATATCTCTGCTTGAAACCCCACGAAACCCAAAATATCTACTGTTCTGTATATCCAACGAACTGTGGAGTGTTGAAAACCCCAGAAAACGAGTTTCTCGCATTAAATAGCACGAAAAGTGCGCTCTCGATGTTTCTGCATACTTCGGACAGATGTTTCACCAAGATTATCGTAGGAAATGCATATCTCAGCTTGAAACCCGACGAAAACCAAAATATCGCCGGTTCTGCATATCAAACCAACTGTGGAGTGGTGAAAACACCAGATAACGTGTTTCACGCATTAAATAGCTCGAAAAGTGCGATCTCGATGATTCTGCATACTTCTAACAGAAGTCTCACCAAGATTATCGCAGAAAATGCATATCTCTGCTTGAAACCCCACGAAAACCAAGATATCTACTGTTCTGCATATCCAACGAACTGTGGAGTGGTGAAAACCCCAGAAAACGTGTTTCTCGCATTAAATAGCTCGAAAAGAGCGCTCTCGACGTTTCTGCATACTTCGGACAGATGTTTCACCAAGCTTATCGTAGAAAATGCATATCTCAGCTTGAAACCAGACGAAAACCAAAATATCTCCGGTTCTGCATATCCAACGCACCGTGGAGTGGTAAAAACACCAGATAACGTGTTTCTCGCATTAAATGGCTCGAAACGAGCGATCTCGATGATTCTGCATACTTCGGACAGAAGTCTCACCAAGATAATCGCAGGAAATGCATATCTCAGCTTGAAACCCGACGAAAACCAAAATATCTCCGGTTCTGCATATCCAACGAACTGTGGAGTGGTGAAAACACCAGATAACGTGTTTCTCGCATTAAGAAGCTCGAAACGAGCGATCTCGATAATTCTGCATACTTCGGACAGAAGTCTCACCAATATTATCGCAGAAAATGCAAATCGCAGCTTGAAACCCCACGAAAACCAAGATATCGCTGGTTCTGCATATCAAACGCACTGTGGAGTGGTCAAAACACCAGATAACGTGTTTCTCGCATTAAATAGCTCGAAAAGAGCGATTCCCTGATGTTTCAGCATACTTCGGACAGAAGTCTCACCAAGATTATCGCAGAAAATGCATATCTCAGCTCGAAACCACACGAAAAGCAAGATATCTCCGGTTCTGCATATCCAACGAACTGTGGAGTGGTGAAAACCCCAGAAAACGAGTTTCTCGCATTAAATAGCTCGAGTAGAGCGATCTCGATGATTCTTCATACTTCTAACAGAAGTCTCACCAAGATTATCGCAGAAAATGCATATCTCTGCTTGAAACCCCACGAAACCCAAGATATCTACTGTTCAGCATATCCAACGAACTGTGGAGTGGTGAAAACCCCAGAAAACGTGTTTCTCGCATTAAATAGCTTGAGTAGAGCGATCTCGATGATTCTTCATACTTCGGACAGAAGTCTCACCAAGATTATCGTAAAAAATGCATATCTCAGCTTGAAACCCCACGAAAGCCAAGATATCGCTGGTTCTGCATATCAAACGCACTGTGGAGTGGTGAAAACACCAGATAACGTGTTTCTCGCATTAAATAGCTCGAGAAGAGCGATCTCGATGATTCTGCATACTTCGGACAGAAGTCTCACCAAGATTATCGCAGAAAATGCATATCTCAGCTTGAAACCCCACGAAAGCCAAGATATCGCTGGTTCTGCATATCAAACGCACTGTGGAGTGGTGAAAACACCAGATAACGTGTTTCTCGCATTAAATAGCTCGAGAAGAGCGATCTCGGTGATTCTGCATACTTCGGACAGAAGTCTCACCAAGATTACCGCAGAAAATGCATATCTCAGCTTGAAACCCCACGAAAACCAAGATGTCGCCGGTTCTGCATATCAAACGCACTGTGGAGTGGTGAAAACACCAGAAAACGTGTTTCTCGCATTAAATAGCTCGAAAAGAGCGTTCTCGAAGATACTGCATACTGCTGACAGAAGGCTCACCAAGATTATCGCAGAAAATGCATATCTCAGCTGGACACCCCACGAAAACCAAGATGTCGCCGGTTCTGCATATCAAACGCACTGTGGAATGTTGAAAACACCAGAAAACTTGTTTTTTCGCATTAAATAGCTCGAAACGAGCGATCTAGATGATTCTGCATACTTCTGACAGAAGTCTCACCAATATTATCGCAGAAAATGCATATCTCAGCTGGAAACACCACGAAAACCAAGATATCGTCGGTTCTGCATATCAGACACACTGTGGAATGTTGAATACACCAGAAAATGTGTTTGTCGCATTAACTAACTCGAAAAGAGCGTTCTCGATGATTCTGCATACTTCTCATAGATGAAACACCAAGATTATCGCAGAAAATGCATTTCAGCTGGAAACCCCACGAAAACCAAGTTAGCGGCGGCTCTACATATCAAACGCACTGTGGAGTGGGCGAAACACCAGAAAACTTGTTTCTCGCATTAAATAGCTCGAAAAGAGCGATCTCGATGATTCTGCATACTGCTGACAGAAGGCTCACCAAGATTATCGCAGAAAATGCATATCTCAGCTGGACACCCCACGAAAACCAAGATGTCGCCGGTTCTGCATATCAAACGCACTGTGGAATGTTGAAAACACCAGAAAACTTGTTTTTTCGCATTAAATAGCTCGAAACGAGCGATCTAGATGATTCTGCATACTTCTGACGGAAGTCTCACCAATATTATCGCAGAAAATGCATATCTCAGCTTGAAACCTCACCAAAATCAAGATGTCGCCGGTTCTGCAAATCAAACGCACTCTGGGGTGGTGAAAACAACCAGATAACGTGGTTCTCGCATTAAATAGCTCGAAGAGAGGGATCTCGATGTTTCTGCATACTTCTGACAGAAGACTCACCAAGATTATCGCAGAAAATGCATATCTCAGCTTGAACCCCGACGAAATCCAAGATGTCGCCGGTTCTGCATATCAAACGCACTGTGGAGTGGTCAATAGACCAGATAACGTGGTTCTCGCATTAAATAGCTCGAGGAGAGGGATCTCGATGTTTCTGCATACTTCTGACAGAAGTCTCACCAAGATTATCGTAGAAAATGCATATCTCAGCTTGAACCCCGACGAAATCCAAGATGTCGCCGGTTCTGCATGTCAAACGCACTGTGGAATGTTGAAAACACCAGGAAACTTGTTTTTTCGCATTAAATAGCTCGAAAATTGCGCTCTAGATGATTCTGCATATGTCTGACTGAAGTCTCACCAAGATTATCGCAGAAAATGCATATCTCAGCTGGAAACACCACGAAATTCAAGGTATCGCCGGTTCCTCATATTAAACGCACTGTGGAATGTTGAAAACACCAGAAAACTAGTTTTTTCGCATTAAATAGCTCGAAAAGAGCGCTCTAGATGATTCTGCATATGTCTGACTGAAGTCTCACCCAGATTATCGCAGAACATGTATATCTCAGCTTGAAACCCGACCGAAATCAAGATATCTCCGGTTCTGCATGTCAAACGTACTGTGGAGTGGTGAATACACCAGAAAACGTGTTTGCTCGCATTAAGTAGCTCGAAACGAGCGATCTAGATGATTTTGCTTACTTCTGACTTAAGTCTCACCAATATTATCGCAGAAAATGCATATCTCAGCTTGAAACCTCACGAAAATCAAGATGGCGCCGGTTCTGCATATCAAACGCACTGTGGAGTGGTCAATACACCAGATAACGTGTTTCTCGCATTAAATATCTCGAAAAGAGCGATCTCGATGATTCTGCATACTTCGGACAGAAGTCTCACCAAGAATATCGCAGAAAATGCATATCTCAGCTGTAAACCCCACGAAAACCAAGTTATCGGCGGCTCTACATATCAGACGCACTGTGGAGTGGTGAAAACACCAGAAAACGTGTTACTCGCATTAACTAGCTCGAAAAGAGCGTTCTGGAGGATTCTGCATACTTCTCATAGATGAAACACCAAGATTATCGCAGAAATGCATATTTCAGCTGGAAACCCCACGAAAACCAAGATGTCGCCGGTTCTGCATATCAAACGCCCTGTGGAGTGATAAAAACACCAGATAACGTGTTTCTCGCATTAAATAGCTCGAAAAGAGCGATCTCGATGATTCTGCATACTTCTGACAGAAGACTCACCAAGATTATCGCAGAAAATGCTTATTTCAGCTGGAAAACCCACGAAAACCAAGTTATCGGCGGCTCTACATATCAAACGCACTGTGGAGTGGTCAAATCACCAGAAAACTTGTTTTTTCGCATTAAATAGCTCGAAACGAACGATCTAGATGATTCTGCATTCTTCTGACTGAAGTCTCACAAATACTATCGCAGCAAATGCATATCTCAGCTGGAAACACCACAAAAACCAAAATATCGTCGGTTCTGCATATCAATCGCACTGTGGAGTGGTCAATACACCAGATAACGTGTGTCTCGCATTAAATAGCTCGAAAAGAGCGATCTCGATGATTCTGCATACTTCGGACAGAAGTCTCACCAATATTATCGCAGAAAATGCATATCTCAGCTTGAAACCTCACGAAAATCAAGATGGCGCCGGTTCTGCATATCAAACGCACTGTGGAGTGGTCAATACACCAGAAAACTTGTTTCTCGCATTAAATCGCGCAAAAAGAGCGATCTAGATGATTCTGCATACTTCTGACAGAAGTCTCACCAATATTATCGCAGAAAATGCATATCTCAGCTAGAAACATCACGAAAAGCAAGATGTCGCCGGTTCTGCATATCAAACGCACTGTGGGGTGGTGAAAACACCAGAAAACGTGTTTCTCGCATTAAATAGCTCGAAACGAGCGATCTAGATGATTCTGCATACTTCTGACTGAAGTCTCACCAATATTATCGCAGAAAATGCATATCTCAACTTGAAACCCGACCGAAACCAAGATATCTCCGTTTCTGGCTGTCAAACGTACTGTGGAGTGGTGAATACACCTGAAAACGTGTTTCTGGCATTAAATAGCTCGAAAAGAGCGATCTAGATGATTCTGCATACTGCTGACAGAAGACTCACCTAGATTATCGCAGAAAATGCATATCTCAGCTGGAAACACCACGAAAACCAAGATATCGTCGGTTCTGCATATCAGACACACTGCGGAATGTTGAAAACACCAGAAAATGTGTTTGTCGCATTAACTAACTCGAAAAGAGCGTTCTCGATGATTCTGCATACTTCTCATAGATGAAACACCAAGATTATCGCAGAAAATGTATTTCAGCTGGAAACCCCACGAAAACCAAGTTAGCGGCGGCTCTACATATCAAACGCACTGTGGAGTGGTCGAAACACCAGAAAACTTGTTTCTCGCATTAAATAGCTCGAAAAGAGCGATCTCGATGATTCTGCATACTGCTGACAGAAGACTCACCAAGATTATCGCAGAAAATGCATATCTCAGCTGGAAACCCCACGAAAACCAAGATGTCGCCGGTTCTGCATATCAAACGCACTGTGGAATGTTGAAAACACCAGAAAACTTGTTTTTTCGCATTAAATAGCTCGAAACGAGCGATCTAGATGATTCTGCATACTTCTGACTGAAGTCTCACCAATATTATCGCAGAAAATGCATATCTCAACTTGAAACCCGACCGAAACCAAGATATCTCCGTTTCTGCATGTCAAACGTACTGTGGAGTGGTAAATACACCTGAAAACGTGTTTCTGGCATTAAATAGCTCGAAAAGAGCGATCTAGATGATTCTGCTTACTTCTAACTGAAGTCTCACCAATATTATCGCAGAAAATGCATATCTCAACTTGAAACCCGACCGAAACCAAGATATCTCCGTTTCTGACTGTCAAACGTACTGTGGAGTGGTGAATACACCTGAAAACGTGTTTCTGGCATTAAATAGCTCGAAAAGAGCGAACTAGATGATTATGCATACTTCTGACAGAAGTCTCACCAATATTATCGCAGAAAATGCATATCTGAGCTAGAAACATCGCGAAAATCAAGATGGCGCCGGTTCTGCATATCAAACGCACTGTGGAATGTTGAAAACAACCAGAAAATGTGTTTCTCGCATTAACTAACTCGAAAAGAGCGTTCTCGATGATTCTGCATACTTCTCATGGATGAAACACCAAGATTATCGCAGAAAATGTATTTCAGCTGGAAACCCCACGAAAACCAAGTTAGCGGCGGCTCTACATATCAAACGCACTGTGGAGTGGTCAAAACACCAGAAAACTTGTTTTTTCGCATTAAATAGCTCGAAACGAACGATCTAGAAGATTCTGCATACTTCTGACTGAAGTGTCACCAATATTATCGCAGGAAATGCATATCTCAGCTGGAAACACCACGAAAACCAAGATATCGTCGGTTCTGCATATCAGACACACTGTGGAATGTTGAAAACACCAGAAAATGTGTTTCTCGCATTAACTAACTCGAAAAGAGCGTTCTCGATGATTCTGCATACTTCTCATGGATGAAACACCAAGATTATCGCAAGAAAATGCATTTCAGCTGGAAACCCCACGAAAACCAAGTTATCGGCGGCTCTACATATCAAACGCACTATGGAGTGGTCAAAACACAAGAAAACTTGTTTCTCGCATTAAATAGCGCAAAAAGAGCGATCTAGATGATTATGCATACTTCTGACAGAAGTCTCACCAATATTATCGCAGAAAATGCATATCTCAGCTAGAAACATCACGAAAATCAAGGTGGTGCCGGTTCTGCATATCAAACACACTGTGGAGTGGTCAATACACCAGATAACGTGTTTCTCGCATTAAATAGCTCGAAAAGAGCGAACTCGATGATTCTGCATACTTCGGACAGAAGTCTCACCAAGAATATCGCAGAAAATGCATATCTCAGCTGGAAACCCCACGAAAACCAAGTTATCGGCGGCTCTACATATCAAACGCACTGTGGAGTGGTCAAAACACCAGAAAACCTGTTTCTCGCATTAAATAGCTCGAAACGAGCGATCTAGTTCATTCTGCATAGTTCTGACTGAAGTCTCACCAATATTATCGCAGAAAATGCATATCTCAGCTTGAAACCTCACGAAAATCAAGATGGCGCCGGTTCTGCATATCAAACGCACTGTGGAATGTTGAAAACAACCAGATAACGTGTTTCTCGCATTAAATAGCTCGAAAAGAGCGATCCCGATGATTCTGCATACTTCTGACAGAAGTCTCACCAAGATTATCGTAGAAAATGCATATCTCAGCTTGAACCCCGACGAAATCCAAGATGTCGCCGGTTCTGCATGTCAAACGCACTGTGGAATGTTGAAAACACCAGAAAACTTGTTTTTTCGCATTAAATAGCTCGAAAAGAGCGATCTCGATGTTTCTGCATACTTCTCATAGATGAAACACCAAGATTATCGCAGAAAATGCATATTTCAGCTGGAAACCCCACGAAAACCAAGATGTCGCCGGTTCTGCATATCAAACGCACTGTGGAGTGGTCAATAGACCAGGTAACGTGGTTCTCGCATTAAATAGCTCGAAGAGAGGGATCTCGATGTTTCTGCATACTTCTGACAGAAGTCTCACCAAGATTATCGTAGAAAATGCATATCTCAGCTTGAACCCCGACGAAATCCAAGATGTCGCCGGTTCTGCATGTCAAACGCACTGTGGAATGTTGAAAACACCAGGAAACTTGTTTTTTCGCATTAAATAGCTCGAAACGAGCGATCTAGTTCATTCTGCTTACTTCTGACTTAAGTCTCACCAATATTATCGCAGAAAATGCATATCTCAGCTTGAAACCTCACCAAAATCAAGATGTCGCCGGTTCTGCAAATCAAACGCACTCTGGAGTGGTCAAAACACAAGAAAACTTGTTTCTCGCATTAAATAGCGCAAAAAGAGCGATCTAGATGATTATGCATACTTCTGACAGAAGTCTCACCAATATTATCGCAGAAAATGCATATCTCAGCTAGAAACATCACGAAAATCAAGGTGGCGCCGGTTCTGCATATCAAACACACTGTGGAGTGGTCAATACACCAGATAACGTGTTTCTCGCATTAAATAGCTCGAAAAGAGCGATCTCGATGATTCTGCATACTTCGGACAGAAGTCTCACCAAGAATATCGCAGAAAATGCATATCTCAGCTGGAAACCCCACGAAAACCAAGTTATCGGCGGCTCTACATATCAGACGCACTGTGGAGTGGTGAAAACACCAGAAAACGTGTTACTCATATTAACTAGCTCGAAAAGAGCGTTCTGGATGATTCTGCATACTTCTCATAGATGAAACACCAAGATTATCGCAGAAAATGCATTTCAGCTGGAAACCCCACGAAAACCAAGTTATCGGCGGCTCTACATATCAAACGCACTGTGGAGTGGTCAAAACACCAGAAAACCTGTTTCTCGCATTAAATAGCTCGAAACGAGCGATCTAGTTCATTCTGCATAGTTCTGACTGAAGTCTCACCAATATTATCGCAGAAAATGCATATCTCAGCTTGAAACCTCACGAAAATCAAGATGGCGCCGGTTCTGCATATCAAACGCACTGTGGAATGTTGAAAACAACCAGATAACGTGTTTCTCGCATTAAATAGCTCGAAAAGAGCGATCCCGATGATTCTGCATACTTCTGACAGAAGTCTCACCAAGATTATCGTAGAAAATGCATATCTCAGCTTGAACCCCGACGAAATCCAAGATGTCGCCGGTTCTGCATGTCAAACGCACTGTGGAATGTTGAAAACACCAGAAAACTTGTTTTTTCGCATTAAATAGCTCGAAAAGAGCGATCTCGATGTTTCTGCATACTTCTCATAAATGAAACACCAAGATTATCGCAGAAAATGCATATTT
>CATORF010000303.1:0-23755 GCA_951804975.1 Anthophora plumipes | reverse complement strand
CGAAAAGAGCGCTCTAGATGATTCTGCATATGTCTGACTGAAGACTCACCAAGATTATCGCAGAAAATGCATATCTCAGCTTGAAACCTCACCTAAATCAAGATGTCCCCGGTTCTGCAAATCAAACGCACTCTGGAGTGGTGAAAACAACCAGATAACGTGTTTCTCGCATTAAATAGCTCGAATAGTGCGATCTCGATGATTCTGCATACTTCTGACAGAAGACTCACCAAGATTATCGCAGAAAATGCATATTTCAGCTGGAAACCCCACGAAAACCAAGTTATCGGCGGCTCTACATATCAAACGCACTGTGGAGTGGTCAAAACACCAGAAAACTTGTTTTTTCGCATTAAATAGCTCGAAAAGAGCGATCTCGATGTTTCTGCATACTTCTCATAGATGAAACACCAAGATTATCGCAGAAAATGCATATTTCAGCTGGAATCCCCACGAAAACCAAGATGTCGCCGGTTCTGCATATCAAACGCACTGTGGAGTGGTCAATAGACCAGATAACGTGGTTCTCGCATTAAATAGCTCGAAGAGAGGGATCTCGATGTTTCTGCATACTTCTGACAGAAGTCTCACCAAGATTATCGTAGAAAATGCATATCTCAGCTTGAACCCCGACGAAATCCAAGATGTCGCCGGTTCTGCATGTCAAACGCACTGTGGAATGTTGAAAACACCAGGAAACTTGTTTTTTCGCATTAAATAGCTCGAAAATTGCGATCTAGATGATTGTGCATATGTCTGACTGTAGTCTCACCAAGATTATCGCAGAAAATGCATATCTCAGCTGGAAACCCCATGAAAACCAAGATATCGCCGGTTCTGCATATCAAACGCACCGTGGAATGTTGAAAACACCAGAAAACTTGTTTTTTCGCATTAAATAGCTCGAAAAGAGCGATCTCGGTGTTTCTGCATACTTCTCATAGATGAAACACCAAGATTATCGCAGAAAATGCATATTTCAGCTGGAAACCCCACGCAAACCAAGATGTCGCCGGTTCTGCATATCAAACGCACTGTGGAGTGGCGAAAACAACCAGATAACGTGTTTCTCGCATTAAATAGCTCGAAAAGAGCGCTCTAGATGATTCTGCATATGTCTGACTGAAGACTCACCAAGATTATCGCAGAAAATGCATATCTCAGCTTGAAACCTCACCTAAATCAAGATGTCCCCGGTTCTGCAAATCAAACGCACTCTGGAGTGGTGAAAACAACCAGATAACGTGTTTCTCGCATTAAATAGCTCGAATAGAGCGATCTCGATGATTCTGCATACTTCTGACAGAAGACTCACCAAGATTATCGCAGAAAATGCATATTTCAGCTGGAAACCCCACGAAAACCAAGTTATCGGCGGCTCTACATATCAAACGCACTGTGGAGTGGTCAAAACACCAGAAAACTTGTTTTTTCGCATTAAATAGCTCGAAAAGAGCGATCTCGATGTTTCTGCATACTTCTCATAGATGAAACACCAAGATTATCGCAGAAAATGCATATTTCAGCTGGAATCCCCACGAAAACCAAGATGTCGCCGGTTCTGCATATCAAACGCACTGTGGAATGGTCAATAGACCAGATAACGTGGTTCTCGCATTAAATAGCTCGAAGAGAGGGATCTCGATGTTTCTGCATACTTCTGACAGAAGTCTCACCAAGATTATCGTAGAAAATGCATATCTCAGCTTGAACCCCGACGAAATCCAAGATGTCGCCGGTTCTGCATGTCAAACGCACTGTGGAATGTTGAAAACACCAGGAAACTTGTTTTTTCGCATTAAATAGCTCGAAAATTGCGCTCTAGATGATTCTGCATATGTCTGACTGTAGTCTTACCAAGATTATCGCAGAAAATGCATATTTCAGCTGGAAACCCCACGCAAACCAAGATGTCGCCGGTTCTGCATATCAAACGCACTGTGGAGTGGCGAAAACAACCAGATAACGTGTTTCTCGCATTAAATAGCTCGAAAAGAGCGATCCCAATGATTCTGCATACTTCTGACAGAAGTCTCACCAATATTATCGCAGAAAATGCATATCTCAGCTTGAAACCTCACGAAAATCAAGATGTCACCGGATCTGCATATCAAACGCACTGTGGAGTGGCGAAAACAACCAGATAACGTGTTTCTCGCATTAAATAGCTCGAAAAGAGCGCTCTAGATGATTCTGCATATGTCTGACTGAAGACTCACCAAGATTATCGCAGAAAATGCATATCTCAGCTTGAAACCTCACCTAAATCAAGATGTCCCCGGTTCTGCAAATCAAACGCACTCTGGAGTGGTGAAAACAACCAGATAACGTGTTTCTCGCATTAAATAGCTCGAATAGAGCGATCTCGATGATTCTGCATACTTCTGACAGAAGACTCACCAAGATTATCGCAGAAAATGCATATTTCAGCTGGAAACCCCACGAAAACCAAGTTATCGGCGGCTCTACATATCAAACGCACTGTGGAGTGGTCAAAACACCAGAAAACTTGTTTTTTCGCATTAAATAGCTCGAAAAGAGCGATCTCGATGTTTCTGCATACTTCTCATAGATGAAACACCAAGATTATCGCAGAAAATGCATATTTCAGCTGGAATCCCCACGAAAACCAAGATGTCGCCGGTTCTGCATATCAAACGCACTGTGGAGTGGTCAATAGACCAGATAACGTGGTTCTCGCATTAAATAGCTCGAAGAGAGGGATCTCGATGTTTCTGCATACTTCTGACAGAAGTCTCACCAAGATTATCGTAGAAAATGCATATCTCAGCTTGAACCCCGACGAAATCCAAGATGTCGCCGGTTCTGCATGTCAAACGCACTGTGGAATGTTGAAAACACCAGGGAACTTGTTTTTTCGCATTAAATAGCTCGAAAATTGCGATCTAGATGATTGTGCATATGTCTGACTGTAGTCTCACCAAGATTATCGCAGAAAATGCATATCTCAGCTGGAAACCCCACGAAAACCAAGATATCGCCGGTTCTGCATATCAAACGCACCGTGGAATGTTGAAAACACCAGAAAACTTGTTTTTTCGCATTAAATAGCTCGAAAAGAGCGATCTCGGTGTTTCTGCATACTTCTCATAGATGAAACACCAAGATTATCGCAGAAAATGCATATTTCAGCTGGAAACCCCACGCAAACCAAGATGTCGCCGGTTCTGCATATCAAACGCACTGTGGAGTGGCGAAAACAACCAGATAACGTGTTTCTCGCATTAAATAGCTCGAAAAGAGCGCTCTAGATGATTCTGCATATGTCTGACTGAAGACTCACCAAGATTATCGCAGAAAATGCATATCTCAGCTTGAAACCTCACCTAAATCAAGATGTCCCCGGTTCTGCAAATCAAACGCACTCTGGAGTGGTGAAAACAACCAGATAACGTGTTTCTCGCATTAAATAGCTCGAATAGAGCGATCTCGATGATTCTGCATACTTCTGACAGAAGACTCACCAAGATTATCGCAGAAAATGCATATTTCAGCTGGAAACCCCACGAAAACCAAGTTATCGGCGGCTCTACATATCAAACGCACTGTGGAGTGGTCAAAACACCAGAAAACTTGTTTTTTCGCATTAAATAGCTCGAAAAGAGCGATCTCGATGTTTCTGCATACTTCTCATAGATGAAACACCAAGATTATCGCAGAAAATGCATATTTCAGCTGGAATCCCCACGAAAACCAAGATGTCGCCGGTTCTGCATATCAAACGCACTGTGGAATGGTCAATAGACCAGATAACGTGGTTCTCGCATTAAATAGCTCGAAGAGAGGGATCTCGATGTTTCTGCATACTTCTGACAGAAGTCTCACCAAGATTATCGTAGAAAATGCATATCTCAGCTTGAACCCCGACGAAATCCAAGATGTCGCCGGTTCTGCATGTCAAACGCACTGTGGAATGTTGAAAACACCAGGAAACTTGTTTTTTCGCATTAAATAGCTCGAAAATTGCGCTCTAGATGATTCTGCATATGTCTGACTGTAGTCTTACCAAGATTATCGCAGAAAATGCATATTTCAGCTGGAAACCCCACGCAAACCAAGATGTCGCCGGTTCTGCATATCAAACGCACTGTGGAGTGGCGAAAACAACCAGATAACGTGTTTCTCGCATTAAATAGCTCGAAAAGAGCGCTCTAGATGATTCTGCATATGTCTGACTGAAGACTCACCAAGATTATCGCAGAAAATGCATATCTCAGCTTGAAACCTCACCTAAATCAAGATGTCCCCGGTTCTGCAAATCAAACGCACTCTGGAGTGGTGAAAACAACCAGATAACGTGTTTCTCGCATTAAATAGCTCGAATAGAGCGATCTCGATGATTCTGCATACTTCTGACAGAAGACTCACCAAGATTATCGCAGAAAATGCATATTTCAGCTGGAAACCCCACGAAAACCAAGTTATCGGCGGCTCTACATATCAAACGCACTGTGGAGTGGTCAAAACACCAGAAAACTTGTTTTTTCGCATTAAATAGCTCGAAAAGAGCGATCTCGATGTTTCTGCATACTTCTCATAGATGAAACACCAAGATTATCGCAGAAAATGCATATTTCAGCTGGAATCCCCACGAAAACCAAGATGTCGCCGGTTCTGCATATCAAACGCACTGTGGAGTGGTCAATAGACCAGATAACGTGGTTCTCGCATTAAATAGCTCCAAGAGAGGGATCTCGCTGTTTCTGCATACTTCTGACAGAAGTCTCACCAAGATTATCGTAGGAAATGCATATCTCAGCATGAACCCCGACGAAATCCAAGATGTCGCCGGTTCTGCATGTCAAACGCACTGTGGAATGTTGAAAACACCAGAAAACTTGTTTTTTCGCATTAAATAGCTCGAAAATTGCGCTCTAGATGATTCTGCATATGTCTGACTGAAGTCTCACCAAGATTATCGCAGAAAATGCATATCTCAGCTGGAAACACCACGAAATTCAAGATATCGCCGGTTCTGTATATCAAACGCACTGTGGAGTGGTGAAAACAACCAGAATACTTGTTTTTTCGCATTAAATAGCTCGAAAAGAGCGATCTCGATGTTTCTGCATACTTCTCATAGATGAAACACCAAGATTATCGCAGAAAATGCATATCTCAGCTGGAAACCCCACGAAAACCAAGATGTCGCCGGTTCTGCATATCAAACGCACTGTGGAGTGGTCAATAGACCAGATAACGTGGTTCTCGCATTAAATAGCTCGAAGAGAGGGATCTCGATGTTTCTGCATACTTCTGACAGAAGTCTCACCAAGATTATCGTAGAAAATGCATATCTCAGCTTGAACCCCGACGAAATCCAAGATGTCGCCGGTTCTGCATGTCAAACGCACTGTGGAATGTTGAAAACACCAGGAAACTTGTTTTTTCGCATTAAATAGCTCGAAAATTGCGATCTAGATGATTGTGCATATGTCTGACTGTAGTCTCACCAAGATTATCGCAGAAAATGCATATCTCAGCTGGAAACCCCACGAAAACCAAGATATCGCCGGTTCTGCATATCAAACGCACCGTGGAATGTTGAAAACAGCAGAAAACTTGTTTTTTCGCATTAAATAGCTCGAAAAGAGCGATCTCGGTGTTTCTGCATACTTCTCATAGATGAAACACCAAGATTATCGCAGAAAATGCATATTTCAGCTGGAAACCCCACGCAAACCAAGATGTCGCCGGTTCTGCATATCAAACGCACTGTGGAGTGGCGAAAACAACCAGATAACGTGTTTCTCGCATTAAATAGCTCGAAAAGAGCGCTCTAGATGATTCTGCATATGTCTGACTGAAGACTCACCAAGATTATCGCAGAAAATGCATATCTCAGCTTGAAACCTCACCTAAATCAAGATGTCCCCGGTTCTGCAAATCAAACGCACTCTGGAGTGGTGAAAACAACCAGATAACGTGTTTCTCGCATTAAATAGCTCGAATAGAGCGATCTCGATGATTCTGCATACTTCTGACAGAAGACTCACCAAGATTATCGCAGAAAATGCATATTTCAGCTGGAAACCCCACGAAAACCAAGTTATCGGCGGCTCTACATATCAAACGCACTGTGGAGTGGTCAAAACACCAGAAAACTTGTTTTTTCGCATTAAATAGCTCGAAAAGAGCGATCTCGATGTTTCTGCATACTTCTCATAGATGAAACACCAAGATTATCGCAGAAAATGCATATTTCAGCTGGAATCCCCACGAAAACCAAGATGTCGCCGGTTCTGCATATCAAACGCACTGTGGAATGGTCAATAGACCAGATAACGTGGTTCTCGCATTAAATAGCTCGAAGAGAGGGATCTCGATGTTTCTGCATACTTCTGACAGAAGTCTCACCAAGATTATCGTAGAAAATGCATATCTCAGCTTGAACCCCGACGAAATCCAAGATGTCGCCGGTTCTGCATGTCAAACGCACTGTGGAATGTTGAAAACACCAGGAAACTTGTTTTTTCGCATTAAATAGCTCGAAAATTGCGCTCTAGATGATTCTGCATATGTCTGACTGTAGTCTCACCAAGATTATCGCAGAAAATGCATATTTCAGCTGGAAACCCCACGCAAACCAAGATGTCGCCGGTTCTGCATATCAAACGCACTGTGGAGTGGCGAAAACAACCAGATAACGTGTTTCTCGCATTAAATAGCTCGAAAAGAGCGATCCCAATGATTCTGCATACTTCTGACAGAAGTCTCCCCAATATTATCGCAGAAAATGCATATCTCAGCTTGAAACCTCACGAAAATCAAGATGTCACCGGATCTGCATATCAAACGCACTGTGGAGTGGCGAAAACAACCAGATAACGTGTTTCTCGCATTAAATAGCTCGAAAAGAGCGCTCTAGATGGTTCTGCATATGTCTGACTGAAGACTCACCAAGATTATCGCAGAAAATGCATATCTCAGCTTGAAACCTCACCTAAATCAAGATGTCCCCGGTTCTGCAAATCAAACGCACTCTGGAGTGGTGAAAACAACCAGATAACGTGTTTCTCGCATTAAATAGCTCGAATAGGGCGATCTCGATGATTCTGCATACTTCTGACAGAAGACTCACCAAGATTATCGCAGAAAATGCATATTTCAGCTGGAAACCCCACGAAAACCAAGTTATCGGCGGCTCTACATATCAAACGCACTGTGGAGTGGTCAAAACACCAGAAAACTTGTTTTTTCGCATTAAATAGCTCGAAAAGAGCGATCTCGATGTTTCTGCATACTTCTCATAGATGAAACACCAAGATTATCGCAGAAAATGCATATTTCAGCTGGAATCCCCACGAAAACCAAGATGTCGCCGGTTCTGCATATCAAACGCACTGTGGAGTGGTCAATAGACCAGATAACGTGGTTCTCGCATTAAATAGCTCCAAGAGAGGGATCTCGCTGTTTCTGCATACTTCTGACAGAAGTCTCACCAAGATTATCGTAGGAAATGCATATCTCAGCATGAACCCCGACGAAATCCAAGATGTCGCCGGTTCTGCATGTCAAACGCACTGTGGAATGTTGAAAACACCAGAAAACTTGTTTTTTCGCATTAAATAGCTCGAAAATTGCGCTCTAGATGATTCTGCATATGTCTGACTGAAGTCTCACCAAGATTATCGCAGAAAATGCATATCTCAGCTGGAAACACCACGAAATTCAAGATATCGCCGGTTCTGTATATCAAACGCACTGTGGAGTGGTGAAAACAACCAGAATACTTGTTTTTTCGCATTAAATAGCTCGAAAAGAGCGATCTCGATGTTTCTGCATACTTCTCATAGATGAAACACCAAGATTATCGCAGAAAATGCATATCTCAGCTGGAAACCCCACGAAAACCAAGATGTCGCCGGTTCTGCATATCAAACGCACTGTGGAGTGGTCAATAGACCAGATAACGTGGTTCTCGCATTAAATAGCTCGAAGAGAGGGATCTCGATGTTTCTGCATACTTCTGACAGAAGTCTCACCAAGATTATCGTAGAAAATGCATATCTCAGCTTGAACCCCGACGAAATCCAAGATGTCGCCGGTTCTGCATGTCAAACGCACTGTGGAATGTTGAAAACACCAGGAAACTTGTTTTTTCGCATTAAATAGCTCGAAAATTGCGATCTAGATGATTGTGCATATGTCTGACTGTAGTCTCACCAAGATTATCGCAGAAAATGCATATCTCAGCTGGAAACCCCACGAAAACCAAGATATCGCCGGTTCTGCATATCAAACGCACCGTGGAATGTTGAAAACACCAGAAAACTTGTTTTTTCGCATTAAATAGCTCGAAAAGAGCGATCTCGGTGTTTCTGCATACTTCTCATAGATGAAACACCAAGATTATCGCAGAAAATGCATATTTCAGCTGGAAACCCCACGCAAACCAAGATGTCGCCGGTTCTGCATATCAAACGCACTGTGGAGTGGCGAAAACAACCAGATAACGTGTTTCTCGCATTAAATAGCTCGAAAAGAGCGCTCTAGATGATTCTGCATATGTCTGACTGAAGACTCACCAAGATTATCGCAGAAAATGCATATCTCAGCTTGAAACCTCACCTAAATCAAGATGTCCCCGGTTCTGCAAATCAAACGCACTCTGGAGTGGTGAAAACAACCAGATAACGTGTTTCTCGCATTAAATAGCTCGAATAGAGCGATCTCGATGATTCTGCATACTTCTGACAGAAGACTCACCAAGATTATCGCAGAAAATGCATATTTCAGCTGGAAACCCCACGAAAACCAAGTTATCGGCGGCTCTACATATCAAACGCACTGTGGAGTGGTCAAAACACCAGAAAACTTGTTTTTTCGCATTAAATAGCTCGAAAAGAGCGATCTCGATGTTTCTGCATACTTCTCATAGATGAAACACCAAGATTATCGCAGAAAATGCATATTTCAGCTGGAATCCCCACGAAAACCAAGATGTCGCCGGTTCTGCATATCAAACGCACTGTGGAATGGTCAATAGACCAGATAACGTGGTTCTCGCATTAAATAGCTCGAAGAGAGGGATCTCGATGTTTCTGCATACTTCTGACAGAAGTCTCACCAAGATTATCGTAGAAAATGCATATCTCAGCTTGAACCCCGACGAAATCCAAGATGTCGCCGGTTCTGCATGTCAAACGCACTGTGGAATGTTGAAAACACCAGGAAACTTGTTTTTTCGCATTAAATAGCTCGAAAATTGCGCTCTAGATGATTCTGCATATGTCTGACTGTAGTCTTACCAAGATTATCGCAGAAAATGCATATCTCAGCTTGAAACCTCACGAAAATCAAGATGTCACCGGATCTGCATATCAAACGCACTGTGGAGTGGCGAAAACAACCAGATAACGTGTTTCTCGCATTAAATAGCTCGAAAAGAGCGCTCTAGATGATTCTGCATATGTCTGACTGAAGACTCACCAAGATTATCGCAGAAAATGCATATCTCAGCTTGAAACCTCACCTAAATCAAGATGTCCCCGGTTCTGCAAATCAAACGCACTCTGGAGTGGTGAAAACAACCAGATAACGTGTTTCTCGCATTAAATAGCTCGAATAGAGCGATCTCGATGATTCTGCATACTTCTGACAGAAGACTCACCAAGATTATCGCAGAAAATGCATATTTCAGCTGGAAACCCCACGAAAACCAAGTTATCGGCGGCTCTACATATCAAACGCACTGTGGAGTGGTCAAAACACCAGAAAACTTGTTTTTTCGCATTAAATAGCTCGAAAAGAGCGATCTCGATGTTTCTGCATACTTCTCATAGATGAAACACCAAGATTATCGCAGAAAATGCATATTTCAGCTGGAATCCCCACGAAAACCAAGATGTCGCCGGTTCTGCATATCAAACGCACTGTGGAGTGGTCAATAGACCAGATAACGTGGTTCTCGCATTAAATAGCTCCAAGAGAGGGATCTCGCTGTTTCTGCATACTTCTGACAGAAGTCTCACCAAGATTATCGTAGGAAATGCATATCTCAGCATGAACCCCGACGAAATCCAAGATGTCGCCGGTTCTGCATGTCAAACGCACTGTGGAATGTTGAAAACACCAGAAAACTTGTTTTTTCGCATTAAATAGCTCGAAAATTGCGCTCTAGATGATTCTGCATATGTCTGACTGAAGTCTCACCAAGATTATCGCAGAAAATGCATATCTCAGCTGGAAACACCACGAAATTCAAGATATCGCCGGTTCTGTATATCAAACGCACTGTGGAGTGGTGAAAACAACCAGAATACTTGTTTTTTCGCATTAAATAGCTCGAAAAGAGCGATCTCGATGTTTCTGCATACTTCTCATAGATGAAACACCAAGATTATCGCAGAAAATGCATATCTCAGCTGGAAACCCCACGAAAACCAAGATGTCGCCGGTTCTGCATATCAAACGCACTGTGGAGTGGTCAATAGACCAGATAACGTGGTTCTCGCATTAAATAGCTCGAAGAGAGGGATCTCGATGTTTCTGCATACTTCTGACAGAAGTCTCACCAAGATTATCGTAGAAAATGCATATCTCAGCTTGAACCCCGACGAAATCCAAGATGTCGCCGGTTCTGCATGTCAAACGCACTGTGGAATGTTGAAAACACCAGGAAACTTGTTTTTTCGCATTAAATAGCTCGAAAATTGCGATCTAGATGATTGTGCATATGTCTGACTGTAGTCTCACCAAGATTATCGCAGAAAATGCATATCTCAGCTGGAAACCCCACGAAAACCAAGATATCGCCGGTTCTGCATATCAAACGCACCGTGGAATGTTGAAAACACCAGAAAACTTGTTTTTTCGCATTAAATAGCTCGAAAAGAGCGATCTCGGTGTTTCTGCATACTTCTCATAGATGAAACACCAAGATTATCGCAGAAAATGCATATTTCAGCTGGAAACCCCACGCAAACCAAGATGTCGCCGGTTCTGCATATCAAACGCACTGTGGAGTGGCGAAAACAACCAGATAACGTGTTTCTCGCATTAAATAGCTCGAAAAGAGCGCTCTAGATGATTCTGCATATGTCTGACTGAAGACTCACCAAGATTATCGCAGAAAATGCATATCTCAGCTTGAAACCTCACCTAAATCAAGATGTCCCCGGTTCTGCAAATCAAACGCACTCTGGAGTGGTGAAAACAACCAGATAACGTGTTTCTCGCATTAAATAGCTCGAATAGAGCGATCTCGATGATTCTGCATACTTCTGACAGAAGACTCACCAAGATTATCGCAGAAAATGCATATTTCAGCTGGAAACCCCACGAAAACCAAGTTATCGGCGGCTCTACATATCAAACGCACTGTGGAGTGGTCAAAACACCAGAAAACTTGTTTTTTCGCATTAAATAGCTCGAAAAGAGCGATCTCGATGTTTCTGCATACTTCTCATAGATGAAACACCAAGATTATCGCAGAAAATGCATATTTCAGCTGGAATCCCCACGAAAACCAAGATGTCGCCGGTTCTGCATATCAAACGCACTGTGGAATGGTCAATAGACCAGATAACGTGGTTCTCGCATTAAATAGCTCGAAGAGAGGGATCTCGATGTTTCTGCATACTTCTGACAGAAGTCTCACCAAGATTATCGTAGAAAATGCATATCTCAGCTTGAACCCCGACGAAATCCAAGATGTCGCCGGTTCTGCATGTCAAACGCACTGTGGAATGTTGAAAACACCAGGAAACTTGTTTTTTCGCATTAAATAGCTCGAAAATTGCGCTCTAGATGATTCTGCATATGTCTGACTGTAGTCTCACCAAGATTATCGCAGAAAATGCATATTTCAGCTGGAAACCCCACGCAAACCAAGATGTCGCCGGTTCTGCATATCAAACGCACTGTGGAGTGGCGAAAACAACCAGATAACGTGTTTCTCGCATTAAATAGCTCGAAAAGAGCGATCCCAATGATTCTGCATACTTCTGACAGAAGTCTCACCAATATTATCGCAGAAAATGCATATCTCAGCTTGAAACCTCACGAAAATCAAGATGTCACCGGATCTGCATATCAAACGCACTGTGGAGTGGCGAAAACAACCAGATAACGTGTTTCTCGCATTAAATAGCTCGAAAAGAGCGCTCTAGATGATTCTGCATATGTCTGACTGAAGACTCACCAAGATTATCGCAGAAAATGCATATCTCAGCTTGAAACCTCACCTAAATCAAGATGTCCCCGGTTCTGCAAATCAAACGCACTCTGGAGTGGTGAAAACAACCAGATAACGTGTTTCTCGCATTAAATAGCTCGAATAGAGCGATCTCGATGATTCTGCATACTTCTGACAGAAGACTCACCAAGATTATCGCAGAAAATGCATATTTCAGCTGGAAACCCCACGAAAACCAAGTTATCGGCGGCTCTACATATCAAACGCACTGTGGAGTGGTCAAAACACCAGAAAACTTGTTTTTTCGCAATAAATAGCTCGAAAAGAGCGATCTCGATGTTTCTGCATACTTCTCATAGATGAAACACCAAGATTATCGCAGAAAATGCATATTTCAGCTGGAATCCCCACGAAAACCAAGATGTCGCCGGTTCTGCATATCAAACGCACTGTGGAGTGGTCAATAGACCAGATAACGTGGTTCTCGCATTAAATAGCTCCAAGAGAGGGATCTCGCTGTTTCTGCATACTTCTGACAGAAGTCTCACCAAGATTATCGTAGGAAATGCATATCTCAGCATGAACCCCGACGAAATCCAAGATGTCGCCGGTTCTGCATGTCAAACGCACTGTGGAATGTTGAAAACACCAGGAAACTTGTTTTTTCGCATTAAATAGCTCGAAAATTGCGCTCTAGATGATTCTGCATATGTCTGACTGTAGTCTCACCAAGATTATCGCAGAAAATGCATATTTCAGCTGGAAACCCCACGCAAACCAAGATGTCGCCGGTTCTGCATATCAAACGCACTGTGGAGTGGCGAAAACAACCAGATAACGTGTTTCTCGCATTAAATAGCTCGAAAAGAGCGATCCCAATGATTCTGCATACTTCTGACAGAAGTCTCACCAATATTATCGCAGAAAATGCATATCTCAGCTTGAAACCTCACGAAAATCAAGATGTCACCGGATCTGCATATCAAACGCACTGTGGAGTGGCGAAAACAACCAGATAACGTGTTTCTCGCATTAAATAGCTCGAAAAGAGCGCTCTAGATGATTCTGCATATGTCTGACTGAAGACTCACCAAGATTATCGCAGAAAATGCATATCTCAGCTTGAAACCTCACCTAAATCAAGATGTCCCCGGTTCTGCAAATCAAACGCACTCTGGAGTGGTGAAAACAACCAGATAACGTGTTTCTCGCATTAAATAGCTCGAATAGAGCGATCTCGATGATTCTGCATACTTCTGACAGAAGACTCACCAAGATTATCGCAGAAAATGCATATTTCAGCTGGAAACCCCACGAAAACCAAGTTATCGGCGGCTCTACATATCAAACGCACTGTGGAGTGGTCAAAACACCAGAAAACTTGTTTTTTCGCATTAAATAGCTCGAAAAGAGCGATCTCGATGTTTCTGCATACTTCTCATAGATGAAACACCAAGATTATCGCAGAAAATGCATATTTCAGCTGGAATCCCCACGAAAACCAAGATGTCGCCGGTTCTGCATATCAAACGCACTGTGGAGTGGTCAATAGACCAGATAACGTGGTTCTCGCATTAAATAGCTCCAAGAGAGGGATCTCGCTGTTTCTGCATACTTCTGACAGAAGTCTCACCAAGATTATCGTAGGAAATGCATATCTCAGCATGAACCCCGACGAAATCCAAGATGTCGCCGGTTCTGCATGTCAAACGCACTGTGGAATGTTGAAAACACCAGAAAACTTGTTTTTTCGCATTAAATAGCTCGAGAATTGCGCTCTAGATGATTCTGCATATGTCTGACTGAAGTCTCACCAAGATTATCGCAGAAAATGCATATCTCAGCTGGAAACACCACGAAATTCAAGATATCGCCGGTTCTGTATATCAAACGCACTGTGGAGTGGTGAAAACAACCAGATAACGTGTTTCTCGCATTAAATAGTTCGAATAGAGCGATCTCGATGATTCTGCATACTTCTGACAGAAGACTCACCGAGATTATCGCAGAAAATGCATATTTCAGCTGGAAACCCCACGAAAACCAAGATGTCGCCAGTTCTGCATATCAAACGCACTGTGGAGTGGTCAATAGACCAGATAACGTGGTTCTCGCATTAAATAGCTCGAAGAGAGGGATCTCGATGTTTCTGCATACTTCTGACTGAAGTCTCACCAATATGATCGCAGAAAATGCATATCTCAGCTAGAAACATCACGAAAATCAAGATGTCGCCGGTTCTGCATATCAAACGCACTGTGGAGTGGTGAAAACAACCAGATAACGTGTTTCTCGCATTAAATAGCTCGAATAGAGCGATCTCGATGATTCTGCATACTTCTGACAGAAGACTCACCAAGATTATCGCAGAAAATGCATATTTCAGCTGGAATCCCCATGAAAACCAAGATGTCGCCGGTTCTGCATATCAAACGCACTGTGGAGTGGTCAAAACACCAGAAAACTTGTTTTTTCGCATTAAATAGCTGGACAAGAGCGATCTCGATGTTTCTGCATACTTCTGACAGAAGTCTCACCAAGATTATCGTAGAAAATGCATATCTCAGCTTGAACCCCGACGAAATCCAAGATGTCGCCGGTTCTGCATGTCAAACGCACTGTGGAATGTTGAAAACACCAGAATACTTGTTTTTTCGCATTAAATAGCTCGAAAAGAGCGATCTCGATGTTTCTGCATACTTCTCATAGATGAAACACCAAGATTATCGCAGAAAATGCATATTTTAGCTGGACACCCCACGAAAACCAAGATGTCGCCGGTTCTGCATATCAAACGCACTGTGGAGTGGTCAATAGACCAGATAACGTGGTTCTCGCATTAAATAGCTCCAAGAGAGGGATCTCGATGTTTCTGCATACTTCTGACAGAAGTCACACCAAGATTATCGTAGAAAATGCATATCTCAGCTTGAACCCCGACGAAATCCAAGATGTCGCCGGTTCTGCAAATCAAACGCACTCTGGAGTGGTGAAAACAACCAGATAACGTGTTTCTCGCATTAAATAGCTCGAAGAGAGCGATCTCGATGATTCTGCATACTTCTGACAGAAGACTCACCAAGATTATCGCAGAAAATGCATATCTCAGCTGGAAACCCCACGAAAACCAAGTTATCGGCGGCTCTACATATCAAACGCACTGTGGAGTGGTCAAAACACCAGAAAACTTGTTTTTTCGCATTAAATAGCTCGAAAAGAGCGATCTCGATGTTTCTGCATACTTCTGATAGATGAAACACCAAGATTATCGCAGAAAATGCATATTTCAGCTGGAAACCCCACGAAAACCAAGATATCGCCGGTTCTGCATATCAAACGCACCGTGGAATGTTGAAAACACCAGAAAACTTGTTTTATCGCATTAAATAGCTCGAAAAGAGCGATCTCGGTGTTTCTGCATACTTCTCATCGATGAAACACCAAGATTATCGCAGAAAATGCATATTTCAGCTGGAAACCCCACGCAAACCAAGATGTCGCCGGTTCTGCATATCAAACACACTGTGGAGTGGCGAAAACAACCAGATAACGTGTTTCTCGCATTAAATAGCTCGAAAAGAGCGATCTAGATGATTCGGCATACTTCTGACAGAAGACTCACCAAGATTATCGCAGAAAGTGCATATCTCAGCTTGAAACCTCACGAAAACCAAGATATCTCCGGTTCTGCATATCAAACGCACTGTGGAGTGGTCAAAACACCAGATAACTTGTTTCTCGCATTAAATAGCTCGAAAAGAGCGATATCGATGATTCGGCATACTTCGCACAGAAGTCTCACCAATATTATCGCAGAAAATGCATATCTCAGCTTGAAACCTCACGAAAATCAAGATGACGCCGGTTCTGCATATCAAACGCACAGTGAAGTGGTGAAAACAACCAGATAACGTGTTTCTCGCATTAAATAGCTCGAAACGAGCGATCTAGGTGATTCTGCATACTTCTGACTGAAGTCTCACCAATATTATCGCGGAAAATGCATATCTCAGCTTGAAACCCGACGAAAACCACGATGTCGCCGGTTCTGCATATCAAACGCACTGTGGTGTGATGAAAAACACCAGAAAACGTGTGTCTCGCATTAAATATCTCGAATAGAGCGATCACGATGATTCTGCATACTTCTGACAGAAGACTCACCAAGATGATCGCAGAAAATGCATATCTCAGCTGGAAAACTCACGAAAATCAAGATGTCGCCGGTTCTGCATATCAAACGCACTATGGAGTGGTGAAAACAACCAGATAACGTGTTTCTCGCAATAAATAGCTCGAAAAGAGCGATCTAGGTGATTCTGCATACTTCAGACTGAAGTCTCACCAATATTATCGCAGAAAATGCATATCTCAGCTTGAAACACCACGAAAATCAAGATATCGCCGGTTCTGCATATCAAACGCACAGTGAAGTGGTGAAAACAACCAGATAACGTGTTTCTCGCATTAAATAGCTCGAAACGAGCGATCTAGGTGATTCTGCATACTTCTGCCTGAAGTCTCACCAATATTATCGCGGAAAATGCATATCTCAGCTTGAAACCCGACGAAATCCACGATGTCGCCGGTTCTGCATATCAAACGCACTGTGGTGTGATGAAAACACCAGACAACGTGTTTCTCGCATTAAATAGCTCGAAAAGAGCGATATCGATGATTCGGCATACTTCGGACTGAAGTCTCACCAATATTATCGCAGAAAATGCATATCTCAGCTTGAAACCTCACGAAAATCAAGATGTCGCCGGTTCTGCATATCAAACGCACTGTGGGGGGGGGGGGGGTGAAAACACCAGAAAACGTGTTTCTCGCATTAAATAGCTCGAAACGAGCGATCTAGATGATTCTGGAAACTTCTGACTGAAGTCTCACCAATATTATCGCGGAAAATGCATATCTCAGCTGGAAACCTCACGAAAATCAAGATGTCGCCGGTTCTGCATATCAAACGCACTATGGAGTGGTGAAAACAACCAGATAACGTGTTTCTCGCATTAAATAGCTCGAAAAGAGAGATCTAGGTGATTCTGCATACTTCAGACTGAAGTCTCACCAATATTATCGCAGAAAATGCATATCTCAGCTTGAAACACCACGAAAATCAAGATATCGCCGGTTCTGCATATCAAACGCACAGTGAAGTGGTGAAAACAACCAGATAACGTGTTTCTCGCATTAAATAGCTCGAAACGAGCTATCTAGGTGATTCTGCATACTTCTGACTGAAGTCTCACCAATATTATCGCGGAAAATGCATATCTCAGCTCGAAACCCGACGAAAACCACGATGTCGCCGGTTCTGCATATCAAACGCACTGTGGTGTGATGAAAACACCAGAAAACGTGTTTCTCGCATTAACTAGCTCGAAAAGAGCGATCTAGGTGATTCTGCATACTTCAGACTGAAGTCTCACCAATATTATCGCAGAAAATGCATATCTCAGCTTGAAACACGACGAAAACCACGATGTCGCCGGTTCTGCATATCAATGGCACTCTGGGGGGGGGGGGTGAAAACACCAGAAAACGTGTTTCTCGCGTTAAATAGCTCGAAACGAGCGATCTAGATGATTCTTGAAACTTCTGACTGAAGTCTCACCAATATTATCGCAGAAAATGCATATCTCAGCTTGAAACACCACGAAAATCAAGATATCGCCGGTTCTGCATATCAAACGCACAGTGAAGTGGTGAAAACAACCAGATAACGTGTTTCTCGCATTAAATAGCTCGAAACGAGCGATCTAGGTGATTCTGCATACTTCTGACTGAAGTCTCACCAATATTATCGCGGAAAATGCATATCTCAGCTTGAAACCCGACGAAAACCACGATGTCGCCGGTTCTGCATATCAAACGCACTGTGGTGTGATGAAAACACCAGAAAACGTGTTTCTCGCATTAACTAGCTCGAAAAGAGCGATCTAGGTGATTCTGCATACTTCAGACTGAAGTCTCACCAATATTATCGCAGAAAATGCATATCTCAGCTTGAAACACGACGAAAACCACGATGTCGCCGGTTCTGCATATCAAACGCTCTCTGAGGGGGGGGGGGGGGTGAAAACACCAGAAAACGTGTTTCTCGCGTTAAATAGCTCGAAACGAGCGTTCTAGATGATTCTTGAAACTTCTGACTGAAGTCTCACCAATATTATCGCAGAAAATGCATATCTCAGCTTGAAACACCACGAAAATCAAGATATCGCCGGTTCTGCATATCAAACGCACAGTGAAGTGGTGAAAACAACCAGATAACGTGTTTCTCGCATTAAATAGCTCGAAACGAGCGATCTAGGTGATTCTGCATACTTCTGACTGAAGTCTCACCAATATTATCGCGGAAAATGCATATCTCAGCTTGAAACCCGACGAAAACCACGATGTCGCCGGTTCTGCATATCAAACGCACTGTGGTGTGATGAAAACACCAGAAAACGTGTTTCTCGCATTAACTAGCTCGAAAAGAGCGATCTAGGTGATTCTGCATACTTCAGACTGAAGTCTCACCAATATTATCGCAGAAAATGCATATCTCAGCTTGAAACACGACGAAAACCACGATGTCGCCGGTTCTGCATATCAAACGCTCTCTGGGGGGGGGGGGGGGGGTGAAAACACCAGAAAACGTGTTTCTCGCGTTAAATAGCTCGAAACGAGAGATCTAGATGATTCTTGAAACTTCTGACTGAAGTCTCACCAATATTATCGCAGAAAATGCATATCTCAGCTTGAAACACCACGAAAATCAAGATATCGCCGGTTCTGCATATCAAACGCACAGTGAAGTGGTGAAAACAACCAGATAACGTGTTTCTCGCATTAAATAGCTCGAAACGAGCGATCTAGGTGATTCTGCATACTTCTGACTGAAGTCTCACCAATATTATCGCGGAAAATGCATATCTCAGCTTGAAACCCGACGAAAACCACGATGTCACCGGTTCTGCATATCAAACGCACTGTGGTGTGATGAAAACACCTGAAAACGTGTTTCTCGCATTAAATAGCTCGAATAGAGCGATCACGATGATTCTGCATACTTCTGACAGAAGACTCACCAAGATGATCGCAGAAAATGCATATCTCAGCTGGAAACCTCACGAAAATCAAGATGTCGCCGGTTCTGCATATCAAACGCACTATGGAGTGGTGAAAACAACCAGATAACGTGTTTCTCGCATTAAATAGCTCGAAAAGAGCGATCTAGGTGATTCTGCATACTTCAGACTGAAGTCTCACCAATATTATCGCAGAAAATGCATATCTCAGCTTGAAACACCACGAAAATCAAGATATCGCCGGTTCTGCATATCAAACGCACAGTGAAGTGGTGAAAACAACCAGATAACGTGTTTCTCGCATTAAATAGCTCGAAACGAGCGATCTAGGTGATTCTGCATACTTCTGACTGAAGTCTCACCAATATTATCGCGGAAAATGCATATCTCAGCTTGAAACCCGACGAAAACCACGATGTCGCCGGTTCTGCATATCAAACGCACTGTGGTGTGATGAAAAACACCAGAAAACGTGTTTCTCGCATTAAATAGCTCGAATAGAGCGATCACGATGATTCTGCATACTTCTGACAGAAGACTCACCAAGATGATCGCAGAAAATGCATATCTCAGCTGGAAAACTCACGAAAATCAAGATGTCGCCGGTTCTGCATATCAAACGCACTATGGAGTGGTGAAAACAACCAGATAACGTGTTTCTCGCAATAAATAGCTCGAAAAGAGCGATCTAGGTGATTCTGCATACTTCAGACTGAAGTCTCACCAATATTATCGCAGAAAATGCATATCTCAGCTTGAAACACCACGAAAATCAAGATATCGCCGGTTCTGCATATCAAACGCACAGTGAAGTGGTGAAAACAACCAGATAACGTGTTTCTCGCATTAAATAGCTCGAAACGAGCGATCTAGGTGATTCTGCATACTTCTGACTGAAGTCTCACCAATATTATCGCGGAAAATGCATATCTCAGCTTGAAACCCGACGAAAACCACGATGTCGCCGGTTCTGCATATCAAACGCACTGTGGTGTGATGAAAACACCAGACAACGTGTTTCTCGCATTAAATAGCTCGAAAAGAGCGATATCGATGATTCGGCATACTTCGGACTGAAGTCTCACCAATATTATCGCAGAAAATGCATATCTCAGCTTGAAACCTCACGAAAATCAAGATGTCGCCGGTTCTGCATATCAAACGCCCTGGGGGGGGGGGGGGGTGAAAACACCAGAAAACGTGTTTCTCGCATTAAATAGCTCGAAACGAGCGATCTAGATGATTCTGGAAACTTCTGACTGAAGTCTCACCAATATTATCGCGGAAAATGCATATCTCAGCTGGAAACCTCACGAAAATCAAGATGTCGCCGGTTCTGCATATCAAACGCACTATGGAGTGGTGAAAACAACCAGATAACGTGTTTCTCGCATTAAATAGCTCGAAAAGAGCGATCTAGGTGATTCTGCATACTTCAGACTGAAGTCTCACCAATATTATCGCAGAAAATGCATATCTCAGCTTGAAACACCACGAAAATCAAGATATCGCCGGTTCTGCATATCAAACGCACAGTGAAGTGGTGAAAACAACCAGATAACGTGTTTCTCGCATTAAATAGCTCGAAACGAGCGATCTAGGTGATTCTGCATACTTCTGACTGAAGTCTCACCAATATTATCGCGGAAAATGCATATCTCAGCTTGAAACCCGACGAAAACCACGATGTCGCCGGTTCTGCATATCAAACGCACTGTGGTGTGATGAAAACACCAGAAAACGTGTTTCTCGCATTAAATAGCTCGAAAAGAGCGATATCGATGATTCGGCATACTTCGGACAGAAGTCTCACCAATATTATCGCAGAAAATGCATATCTCAGCTTGAAACCTCACGAAAATCAAGATGTCGCCGGTTCTGCATATCAAACGCACTATGGAGTGGTGAAAACAACCAGATAACGTATTTCTCGCATGAAATAGCCCGAAACGAACGATCTAGATGATTCTGCACACTTCTGACTGAAGTCTCACCAAGATTATCGCAGAAAATGCATATCTCAGCTGGAAACACCTCGAAAATCAAGATATCTCCGGTTCTGCATATCAAACGCACTATGGAGTGGTGGAAACAACCAGATAACGTATTTCTCGCATTAAATAGCTCGAAACGAACGATCTAGATGATTCTGCACACTTCTGACTGAAGTCTCACCAATATTATCGCAGAAAATGCATATCTCAGCTGGAAACACCACGAAAATCAAGATATCGCCGGTTCTACATATCAAACGCACAATGGAGTGGTGAAAACAACCAGATAACGCGTTTCTCGCATTAACTAGCTCGAAAAGTGCGAGCTAGGTGATTCTGCATACTTCAGACTGAAGTCTCACCAATATTATCGCAGAAAATGCATATCTCAGCTTGAAACACGACGAAAACCACGATGTCGCCGGTTCTGCATATCAAACGCACTCTGGGGGGGGGCGTGAAAACACCAGAAAACGTGTTTCTCGCGTTAAATAGCTCGAAACGAGCGATCTAGATGATTCTTGAAACTTCTGACTGAAGTCTCACCAATATTATCGCAGAAAATGCATATCTCAGCTTGAAACACCACGAAAATCAAGATATCGCCGGTTCTGCATATCAAACGCACAGTGAAGTGGTGAAAACAACCAGATAACGTGTTTCTCGCATTAAATAGCTCGAAACGAGCGATCTAGGTGATTCTGCATACTTCTGACTGAAGTCTCACCAATATTATCGCGGAAAATGCATATCTCAACTTGAAACCCGACCGAAACCAAGATATCTCCGTTTCTGACTGTCAAACGTACTGTGGAGTGGTGAATACACGTGAAAACGTGTTTCTGGCATTAAATAGCTCGAAAAGAGCGATCTAGATGATTCTGCATACTGCTGACAGAAGACTCACCAAGATAATCGCAGAAAATGCATATCTCAGCTGGAAACACCACGAAAAACAAGTTATCGGCGGCTCTACATATCAAACGTACTGTGGAGTGGTCAAAACACCAGAAAACTTGTTTTTTCGCATTAAATAGCTCGAAACGAACGATCTAGAAGATTCTGCATACTTCTGACTGAAGTGTCACCAATATTATCGCAGGAAATGCATATCTCAGCTGGAAACACCACGAAAACCAAGATATCGTCGGTTCTGCATATCAGACACACTGTGGAATGTTGAAAACACCAGAAAATGTGTTTCTCGCATTAACTAACTCGAAAAGAGCGTTCTCGATGATTCTGCATACTTCTCATGGATGAAACACCAAGATTATCGCGGAAAATGCATATCTCAGCTTGAAACCCGACGAAAACCACGATGTCGCCGGTTCTGCATATCAAACGCACTGTGGTGTGATGAAAACACCAGAAAACGTGTTTCTCGCATTAAATAGCTCGAAAAGAGCGATATCGATGATTCGGCATACTTCGGACAGAAGTCTCACCAATATTATCGCAGAAAATGCATATCTCAGCTTGAAACCTCACGAAAATCAAGATGTCGCCGGTTCTGCATATCAAACGCCGGGGGGGGGGGGGGTGAAAACACCAGAAAACGTGTTTCTCGCATTAAATAGCTCGAAACGAGCGATCTAGATGATTCTGGAAACTTCTGACTGAAGTCTCACCAATATTATCGCAGAAAATGCATATCTCAGCTAGAAACCCGACGAAAACCACGATGTCGCCGGTTCTGCATATCAAACGCACTGTGGGGGGGGGGGGGTGAAAACACCAGAAAACGTGTTTCTCGCGTTAAATAGCTCGAAACGAGCGATCTAGATGATTCTGGAAACTTCTGACTGAAGTCTCACCAATATTATCGCAGAAAATGCATATCTCAGCTTGAAACCCGACGAAAACCACGATGTCGCCGGTTCTGCATATCAAACGCACTGTGGGGGGGGGGGGGTGAAAACACCAGAAAACGTGTTTCTCGCGTTAAATAGCTCGAAACGAGCGATCTAGATGATTCTGGAAACTTCTGACTGAAGTCTCACCAATATTATCGCAGAAAATGCATATCTCAGCTTGAAACACCACGAAAATCAAGATATCGCCGGTTCTGCATATCAAACGCACAGTGAAGTGGTGAAAACAACCAGATAACGTGTTTCTCGCATTAAATAGCTCGAAACGAGCGATCTAGGTGATTCTGCATACTTCTGACTGAAGTCTCACCAATATTATCGCGGAAAATGCATATCTCAGCTTGAAACCCGACGAAAACCACGATGTCGCCGGTTCTGCATATCAAACGCACTGTGGTGTGATGAAAACACCAGAAAACGTGTTTCTCGCATTAAATAGCTCGAAAAGAGCGATATCGATGATTCGGCATACTTCGGACAGAAGTCTCACCAATATTATCGCAGAAAATGCATATCTCAGCTTGAAACCTCACGAAAATCAAGATGTCGCCGGTTCTGCATATCAAACGCACTGTGGGGGGGGGGGGGGTGAAAACACCAGAAAACGTGTTTCTCGCATTAAATAGCTCGAAACGAGCGATCTAG
>CATORF010000302.1:0-24629 GCA_951804975.1 Anthophora plumipes | reverse complement strand
AGATTATCGCAGAAAATGCATATCTCAGCTGGAAACCCCGCGAAAACCAAGATATCGCCGGTTCTGCATATCAGACGCACCGTGGAGTGGTGAAAACACCAGAAAACGTGTTTCCCGCATTAAATAGCTCGAAAAGAGCGATCTAGATGATTCTGCATACTTCTGACTGAACACTCACCAAGATTATCGCAGAAAATGCATATCTCAGCTTGAAACCCGACCGAAACGAAGATATCGCCGGTTCTGCATTTCTAACGTACTGTGGAGTGGTGAATACACCAGAAAACGTGTTTCCCGAATTAAATAGCTCGAAAAGAGCGATCTAGATGATTCTGCATACTTCTGACTGAACACTCACCAAGATTATCGCAGAAAATGCATATCTCAGCTTGAAACCCGACCGAAACGAAGATATCGCCGGTTCTGCATTTCTAACGTACTGTGGAGTGGTGAATACACCAGAAAACGTGTTTCCCGAATTAAATAGCTCGAAAAGAGCGATCTAGATGATTCTGCATACTGCTGACTGAAGTCTGACCAATATTATCGCAGAGAATGCATATCTCAGCTAGAAACATCACGAAAATCAAGATGTCGCCGGTTCGGAACATCAAACGTACTGTGGAGTGGTGAAAACACCAGAAAACGTGTTTCTCGCATTAAGTAGCTCGAAAAGAGCGTTCTCGAAGATTCTGCATACTTCTGACAGAGGTCTCACCAATATTATCGTAGAAAATGCATATCTCAGCTTGTAACCCGACCGAAACGAAGATATCTCCGGTTCTGCATGTCTAACGTACTGTTGAGTGGCGAATACACCAGAAAACGTGTTTCCCGCATTAAATAGCTCGAAAAGAGCGATCTAGATGATTCTGCATACTTATGGGAGAAGACTCACCAAGCTTATCGCAGAAAATGCATATCTCAGCTGGAAACACCACGAAAATCAAGATGTCGCCGGTTCTGCATATCAAACGCACTGTGGAGTGGTGAATACACCAGAAAACGTGTTTCCCGCATTAAATAGCTCGAAAAGAGCGATCTAGATGATTCTGCATACTTCTGACTGAAGTCTCACCAATATTATCGCTGAAAATGCCAATCTCAGCTAGAAACATCACGAAAATTAAGATGTCGCCGGTTCTGCATATCAAACCCACTGTGGAGTAGTGAAAACAACCAGATAACGTGTTTTTCGCATTAAATAGCTGGAATAGAGCGATCTCGATGATTCTGCATACTTCTCATAGAGGAAACACCAAGATTATCGCAGAAAATGCATATTTCAGCTGGAAACCCCACGAAAACCAAGTTATCGGCGGCTCTACATATCAAACGCACTGTGGAGTGGTCAAAACACCAGACAACGTGTTTCTCGCATTAAATAGCTCGAAAAGAGCGATATCGATGATTCTGCATACTTCGGACAGAAGTCTCACCAATATTATCGCAGAAAATGCATATCTCAGCTTGAAACCCGACGAAAACCACGATGTCGCCGGTTCTGCATATCGAACGCACTGTGGGGTGGTGAAAACACCAGAAGACGTGTTTCTCCCATTAAGTAGCTCGAAAAGAGCGTTCTCGAAGATTCTGCATACTTCTGACAGAGGTCTCACCAATATTGTCGTAGAAAATGCATATCTCAGCTTGAAACCCGACCGAAATGAAGATACCTCCGGTTCTGCATGTCTAACGTACTGTGGAGTGGCGAATACACCAGAAAACGTGTTTCCCGCATTAAATAGCTCGAAAAGAGCGATCTAGATGATTCTGCATACTTATGGGAGAAGACTCACCAAGCTTATCGCAGAAAATGCATATCTCAGCTGGAAACACCACGAAAATCAAGATATCGCCGGTTCTGCATATCAAACGCACTGTGGAGTGGTGAAAACAACCAGATATCGTGTTTCTCGCATTAAGTTGCTCGAAAAGAGCGATCTCGAAGATTCTGCATACTTCTGACAGACGTCTCACCAAGATTATCGTAGAAAATGCAATCCTCAGCTTGAAACCCGTCGAAATCCAAAATGTCGCCGGTTCTGCATATCAAACGCACTGTGGAGTGGTGAAAACACCGGATATCGTTTTTCTCGCATTAAATAGCTCGAAAAGAGCGATCCCGATGATTCTGCATACTTCTGACTGAAGTCTCACCAAGATTATCGCAGAAAATGCATATCCCAGCTGGAAACACCACGAAAATCAAGATGTCGCCGGTTCTGCATATCAAACGCACTGTGGAGTGGTGAATACACCAGAAAACGTGTTTCCCGCATTAAATAGCTCGAAAAGAGCGATCTAGATGATTCTGCATACTTCTGACTGAAGTCTCACCAATATTATCGCTGAAAATGCCTATCTCAGCTAGAAAGATCACGAAAATTAAGATGTCGCCGGTTCTGCATATCAAACCCACTGTGGAGTAGTGAAAACAACCAGATAACGTGTTTTTCGCATTAAATAGCTGGAATAGAGCGATCTCGATGATTCTGCATACTTCTCATAGAGGAAACACCAAGATTATCGCAGAAAATGCATATTTCAGCTGGAAACCCCACGAAAACCAAGTTATCGGCGGCTCTACATATCAAACGCACTGTGGAGTGGTCAAAACACCAGACAACGTGTTTCTCGCATTAAATAGCTCGAAAAGAGCGATATCGATGATTCTGCATTCTTCGGACAGAAGTCTCACCAATATTATCGCAGAAAATGCATATCTCAGCTTGAAACCCGACGAAAACCACGATGTCGCCGGTTCTGCATATCGAACGCACTGTGGGGTGGTGAAAACACCAGAAAACGTGTTTCTCCCATTAAGTAGCTCGAAAAGAGCGTTCTCGAAGATTCTGCATACTTCTGACAGAGGTCTCACCAATATTGTCGTAGAAAATGCATATCTCAGCTTGAAACCCGACCGAAACGAAGATACCTCCGGTTCTGCATGTCTAACGTACTGTGGAGTGGCGAATACACCAGAAAACGTGTTTCCCGCATTAAATAGCTCGAAAAGAGCGATCTAGATGATTCTGCATACTTATGGGAGAAGACTCACCAAGCTTATCGCAGAAAATGCATATCTCAGCTGGAAACACCACGAAAATCAAGATATCGCCGGTTCTGCATATCAGACGCACTGTGGAGTGGTGAAAACACCAGAAAACGTGTTTCTCGCATTAACTAGCTCGAAAAGAGCGTTCTCGATGATTCTGCATACTTCTCATAGAGGAAACACCAAGATTATCGCAGAAAATGCATATTTCAGCTGGAAACCCCACGAAAACCAAGTTATCGGCGGTTCTACATATCAAACGCACTGTGGAGTGGTCAAAACACCAGACAACGTGTTTCTCGCATTAAATAGCTCGAAAAGAGCGATCTAGATGATTCTGCATATTTCTGACTGAAGTCTCACCAATATTATCGCTGAAAATGCCTATCTCAGCTAGAAACATCACGAAAATTAAGATGTCGCCGGTTCTGCATATCAAACCCACTGTGGAGTAGTGAAAACAACCAGATAACGTGTTTCTCGCATTAAATAGCTCGCATAGAGCGATCTCGATGATTCTGCATACTTCTGACTGAAGACTCACCAAGATTATCGCAGAAAATGCCTATCTCAGCTGGAAACCCCACGAAAACCACGATGTCGCCGGTTCTGCATATCAAACGCACTGTGGGGTGGTGAAAACACCAGAAAACGTGTTTCTCGCATTAAGTAGCTCGAAAAGAGCGTTCTCGAAGATTCTGCATACTTCTGACTGAGGTCTCACCAATATTATCGTAGAAAATGCATATCTCAGCTTGAAACCCGACCGAAACGAAGATATCTCCGGTTCTGCATATCAAACGCACTGTGGGGTGGTGAAAACACCAGAGAACGTGTTTCTCGCATTAAACAGCTCGAAAAGAGCGATCTAGATTATTCTGCATCCTTCTGACAGAAGACTCACCAATATTATCGCAGAGAATGCATATCTCAGCTGGAAACACCACGAAAATCAAGATGTCGCCGGTTCTGCATATCAGACGCACTGTGGAGTGGGGAAAAAACCAGAAAACGTGTTTCTCGCATTAAGTAGCTCGAAAAGAGCGTTCTCGAAGATTCTGCATACTTCTCATAGAGGAAACACCAAGATTATCGCAGAAAATGCATATTTCAGCTGGAAACCCCACGAAAACCACGATGTCGCCGGTTCTGCATATCAAACCCACTGTGGAGTAGTGAAAACAACCAGATAACGTGTTTCTCGCATTAAATAGCTCGAATAGAGCGATCTCGATGATTCTGCATACTTCTCATAGAGGAAACACCAAAATTATCGCAGAAAATGCCTATCTCAGCTAGAAACATCACGAAAATCAAGATGTCGCCGGTTCTGCATATCAAACGCACTGTGGAGTGGTAAAAACACCAGATAACGTGTTTCTCGCATTAAATAGCTCGAAACGAGCGATCTAGATGATTCTGCATACTTCTGACTGAAGTCTCACCAAGATTATCGCAGAAAATGCATATCCCAGCTGGAAACACCACGAAAATCAAGATGTCGCCGGTTCTGCATATCAAACGCACTGTGGAGTGGTGAATACACCAGAAAACGTGTTTCCCGCATTAAATAGCTCGAAAAGAGCGATCTAGATGATTCTGCATACTTCTGACTGAACACTCACCAAGATTATCGCAGAAAATGCATATCTCAGCTTGAAACCCGACCGAAACGAAGATATCGCCGGTTCTGCATTTCTAACGTACTGTGGAGTGGTGAATACACCAGAAAACGTGTTTCCCGAATTAAATAGCTCGAAAAGAGCGATCTAGATGATTCTGCATACTGCTGACTGAAGTCTCACCAATATTATCGCAGAGAATGCATATCTCAGCTAGAAACATCACGAAAATCAAGATGTCGCCGGTTCGGCACATCAAACGTACTGTGGAGTGGTGAAAACACCAGAAAACGTGTTTCTCGCATTAAGTAGCTCGAAAAGAGCGTTCTCGAAGATTCTGCATACTTCTGACAGAGGTCTCACCAATATTATCGTAGAAAATGCATATCTCAGCTTGTAACCCGACCGAAACGAAGATATCTCCGGTTCTGCATGTCTAACGTACTGTGGAGTGGTGAATACACCAGAAAACTTGTTTCTCGCATTAAATAGCTCGAAAAGAGCGATCTAGATGATTCTGCATACTTCTGGCAGAAGACTCACCAAGATTATCGCCGAAAATGCATATCTCAGCTGGAAACACCACGAAAATCAAGATATCGCCGGTTCTGCATATCAAACGCACTGTGGAGTGGTGAAAACAACCAGATATCGTGTTTCTCGCATTAAGTTGCTCGAAAAGAGCGATCTCGAAGATTCTGCATACTTCTGACAGACGTCTCACCAATATTATCGTAGAAAATGCATATCTCAGCTTGTAACCCGACCGAAACGAAGATATCTCCGGTTCTGCATGTCTAACGTACTGTGGAGTGGTGAATACACCAGAAAACTTGTTTCCCGAATTAAATAGCTCGAAAAGAGCGATCTAGATGATTCTGCATACTGCTGACTGAAGTCTCACCAATATTATCGCAGAGAATGCATATCTCAGCTAGAAACATCACGAAAATCAAGATGTCGCCGGTTCGGCACATCAAACGTACTGTGGAGTGGTGAAAACACCAGAAACCGTGTTTCTCGCATTAAGTAGCTCGAAAAGAGCGTTCTCGAAGATTCTGCATACTTCTGACAGAGGTCTCACCAATATTATCGTAGAAAATGCATATCTCAGCTTGAAACCCGACCGAAACGAAGATATCTCCGGTTCTGCATATCAAACGCACTGTGGGGTGGTGAAAACACCAGAGAACGTGTTTCTCGCATTAAACAGCTCGAAAAGAGCGCTCTAGATGATTCTGCATACTTATGGGAGAAGACTCACCAAGCTTATCGCAGAAAATGCATATCTCAGCTGGAAACACCACGAAAATCAAGATATCGCCGGTTCTGCATATCAAACGCACTGTGGAGTGGTGAAAACAACCAGATATCGTGTTTCCCGCATTAAATAGCTCGAAAAGAGCGATATAGATGATTCTGCATACTTCTGACTGAACACTCACCAAGATTATCGCAGAAAATGCATATCTCAGCTTGAAACCCGACCGAAACGAAGATATCGCCGGTTCTGCATTTCTAACGTACTGTGGAGTGGTGAATACACCAGAAAACGTGTTTCCCGAATTAAATAGCTCGAAAAGAGCGATCTAGATGATTCTGCATACTGCTGACTGAAGTCTCACCAATATTATCGCAGAGAATGCATATCTCAGCTAGAAACATCACGAAAATCAAGATGTCGCCGGTTCGGCACATCAAACGTACTGTGGAGTGGTGAAAACACCAGAAAACGTGTTTCTCGCATTAAGTAGCTCGAAAAGAGCGTTCTCGAAGATTCTGCATACTTCTGACAGAGGTCTCACCAATATTATCGTAGAAAATGCATATCTCAGCTTGTAACCTGACCGAAACGAAGATATCTCCGGTTCTGCATGTCTAACGTACTGTGGAGTGGCGAATACACCAGAAAACGTGTTTCCCGCATTAAATAGCTCGAAAAGAGCGATCTAGATGATTCTGCATACTTATGGGAGAAGACTCACCAAGCTTATCGCAGAAAATGCATATCTCAGCTGGAAACACCACGAAAATCAAGATGTCGCCGGTTCTGCATATCAAACGCACTGTGGAGTGGTGAATACACCAGAAAACGTGTTTCCCGCATTAAATAGCTCGAAAAGAGCGATCTAGATGATTCTGCATACTTCTGACTGAAGTCTCACCAATATTATCGCTGAAAATGCCAATCTCAGCTAGAAACATCACGAAAATTAAGATGTCGCCGGTTCTGCATATCAAACCCACTGTGGAGTAGTGAAAACAACCAGATAACGTGTTTTTCGCATTAAATAGCTGGAATAGAGCGATCTCGATGATTCTGCATACTTCTCATAGAGGAAACACCAAGATTATCGCAGAAAATGCATATTTCAGCTGGAAACCCCACGAAAACCAAGTTATCGGCGGCTCTACATATCAAACGCACTGTGGAGTGGTCAAAACACCAGACAACGTGTTTCTCGCATTAAATAGCTCGAAAAGAGCGATATCGATGATTCTGCATACTTCGGACAGAAGTCTCACCAATATTATCGCAGAAAATGCATATCTCAGCTTGAAACCCGACGAAAACCACGATGTCGCCGGTTCTGCATATCGAACGCACTGTGGGGTGGTGAAAACACCAGAAGACGTGTTTCTCCCATTAAGTAGCTCGAAAAGTGCGTTCTCGAAGATTCTGCATACTTCTGACAGAGGTCTCACCAATATTGTCGTAGAAAATGCATATCTCAGCTTGAAACCCGACCGAAATGAAGATACCTCCGGTTCTGCATGTCTAACGTACTGTGGAGTGGCGAATACACCAGAAAACGTGTTTCCCGCATTAAATAGCTCGAAAAGAGCGATCTAGATGATTCTGCATACTTATGGGAGAAGACTCACCAAGCTTATCGCAGAAAATGCATATCTCAGCTGGAAACACCACGAAAATCAAGATATCGCCGGTTCTGCATATCAAACGCACTGTGGAGTGGTGAAAACAACCAGATATCGTGTTTCTCGCATTAAGTTGCTCGAAAAGAGCGATCTCGAAGATTCTGCATACTTCTGACAGACGTCTCACCAAGATTATCGTAGAAAATGCAATCCTCAGCTTGAAACCCGTCGAAATCCAAAATGTCGCCGGTTCTGCATATCAAACGCACTGTGGAGTGGTGAAAACACCGGATATCGTTTTTCTCGCATTAAATAGCTCGAAAAGAGCGATCCCGATGATTCTGCATACTTCTGACTGAAGTCTCACCAAGATTATCGCAGAAAATGCATATCCCAGCTGGAAACACCACGAAAATCAAGATGTCGCCGGTTCTGCATATCAAACGCACTGTGGAGTGGTGAATACACCAGAAAACGTGTTTCCCGCATTAAATAGCTCGAAAAGAGCGATCTAGATGATTCTGCATACTTCTGACTGAAGTCTCACCAATATTATCGCTGAAAATGCCTATCTCAGCTAGAAACATCACGAAAATTAAGATGTCGCCGGTTCTGCATATCAAACCCACTGTGGAGTAGTGAAAACAACCAGATAACGTGTTTTTCGCATTAAATAGCTGGAATAGAGCGATCTCGATGATTCTGCATACTTCTCATAGAGGAAACACCAAGATTATCGCAGAAAATGCATATTTCAGCTGGAAACCCCACGAAAACCAAGTTATCGGCGGCTCTACATATCAAACGCACTGTGGAGTGGTCAAAACACCAGACAACGTGTTTCTCGCATTAAATAGCTCGAAAAGAGCGATATCGATGATTCTGCATTCTTCGGACAGAAGTCTCACCAATATTATCGCAGAAAATGCATATCTCAGCTTGAAACCCGACGAAAACCACGATGTCGCCGGTTCTGCATATCGAACGCACTGTGGGGTGGTGAAAACACCAGAAAACGTGTTTCTCCCATTAAGTAGCTCGAAAAGAGCGTTCTCGAAGATTCTGCATACTTCTGACAGAGGTCTCACCAATATTGTCGTAGAAAATGCATATCTCAGCTTGAAACCCGACCGAAACGAAGATACCTCCGGTTCTGCATGTCTAACGTACTGTGGAGTGGCGAATACACCAGAAAACGTGTTTCCCGCATTAAATAGCTCGAAAAGAGCGATCTAGATGATTCTGCATACTTATGGGAGAAGACTCACCAAGCTTATCGCAGAAAATGCATATCTCAGCTGGAAACACCACGAAAATCAAGATATCGCCGGTTCTGCATATCAGACGCACTGTGGAGTGGTGAAAACACCAGAAAACGTGTTTCTCGCATTAACTAGCTCGAAAAGAGCGTTCTCGATGATTCTGCATACTTCTCATAGAGGAAACACCAAGATTATCGCAGAAAATGCATATTTCAGCTGGAAACCCCACGAAAACCAAGTTATCGGCGGTTCTACATATCAAACGCACTGTGGAGTGGTCAAAACACCAGACAACGTGTTTCTCGCATTAAATAGCTCGAAAAGAGCGATATCGATGATTCTGCATTCTTCGGACAGAAGTCTCACCAATATTATCGCAGAAAATGCATATCTCAGCTTGAAACCCGACGAAAACCACGATGTCGCCGGTTCTGCATATCGAACGCACTGTGAAGTGGTCAAAACACCAGATAACGTGTTTCTCGCATTAAGTAGCTCTAAAAGAGCGATCTAGATGATTCTGCATACTTCTTACTGAAGTCTCACCAAGATTATCGCAGATAATGCATATCTCAGCTCGAAACCTCACGAAAATCAAGATGTTGCCGGTTCTGCAAATCAAACGCACTGTGGAGTGGTGAAAACAACCAGAGAACGTGTTTCGCGCATTAAATAGCTCGAATAGTGCGATCTCGATGATTCTGCATATTTCGGACAGAAGTCTCACCCAGATTATCGTAAAAAATGCATATCTCAGCTTGAAACCCCACGAAAACCAAGATATCGCTGGTACTGCATATCAAACGCACTGTGGAGTGGTGAAAACACCCGATAACGTGTTTCTCGCATTAAATAGCTCGAAAAGAGCGTTCTCGAAGATCCTGCATACTTCTGACAGAAGTCTCACCAAGATTATCGTAGAAAATGCATATCTCAGCTTGAAACCCGACGAAACCCGGGTTATCTCCGGTTCTGCACATCATACGCACTGTGGAGTGGTGAAAACACCAGTTAACGTGTTTCGTGCATTAAATAGCTCGAAAAGAGCGATCTCGATGATTCTGCATACTTCGGACAGATGTCTCACCAAGATTATCGCAGAAAATGCATATTTCAGCTTGAAACCCCACGAAAACCAAGATATCCCCGGTTCTGCATATCCAACGAACAGTGGTGTGGTGAAAACGCCAGAAAACGTGTTCCTCGCACTAAATAGCTCGAAAAGAGCGATCCCGATGATTCTGCATACTTCTGACTGAGGTCTCACCAATATTATCGTAGAAAATGCATATCTCAGCTTGAAACCCGACCGAAACGAAGATATCTCCGGTTCTGCATATCAAACGCACTGTGGGGTGGTGAAAACACCAGAGAACGTGTTTCTCGCATTAAACAGCTCGAAAAGAGCGATCTAGATGATTCTGCATCCTTCTGACAGAAGACTCACCAAGATTATCGCAGAAAATGCATATCTCAGCTGGAAACCCCGCGAAAACCAAGATATCGCCGGTTCTGCATATCAGACGCACCGTGGAGTGGTGAAAACACCAGAAAACGTGTTTCCCGCATTAAATAGCTCGAAAAGAGCGATCTAGATGATTCTGCATACTTCTGACTGAACACTCACCAAGATTATCGCAGAAAATGCATATCTCAGCTTGAAACCCGACCGAAACGAAGATATCGCCGGTTCTGCATTTCTAACGTACTGTGGAGTGGTGAATACACCAGAAAACGTGTTTCCCGAATTAAATAGCTCGAAAAGAGCGATCTAGATGATTCTGCATACTGCTGACTGAAGTCTCACCAATATTATCGCAGAGAATGCATATCTCAGCTAGAAACATCACGAAAATCAAGATGTCGCCGGTTCGGCACATCAAACGTACTGTGGAGTGGTGAAAACACCAGAAAACGTGTTTCTCGCATTAAGTAGCTCGAAAAGAGCGTTCTCGAAGATTCTGCATACTTCTGACAGAGGTCTCACCAATATTATCGTAGAAAATGCATATCTCAGCTTGTAACCCGACCGAAACGAAGATATCTCCGGTTCTGCATGTCTAACGTACTGTGGAGTGGTGAATACACCAGAAAACTTGTTTCTCGCATTAAATAGCTCGAAAAGAGCGATCTAGATGATTCTGCATACTTCTGGCAGAAGACTCACCAAGATTATCGCCGAAAATGCATATCTCAGCTGGAAACACCACGAAAATCAAGATATCGCCGGTTCTGCATATCAAACGCACTGTGGAGTGGTGAAAACAACCAGATATCGTGTTTCTCGCATTAAGTTGCTCGAAAAGAGCGATCTCGAAGATTCTGCATACTTCTGACAGACGTCTCACCAAGATTATCGTAGAAAATGCAATCCTCAGCTTGAAACCCGTCGAAATCCAAAATGTCGCCGGTTCTGCATATCAAACGCACTGTGGAGTGGTGAAAACACCGGATAACGTTTTGTCGCATTAAATAGCTCGAGCAGAGCGATCTCGATGATTCTGCTTACTTCGGACAGAAGTCTCACCAAGATTATCCTAAAAAATTCATATCTCAGATTGAAACCCCACGAAAACCAAGATATCGCTGGTACTGCATATCAAACGCACTGTGGAGTGGTGAAAACACCAAATAACGTGTTTCTCGCATTAAATAGCTCGAAAAAAGCGATGTCTATGATTCTGCACTCTTCGGACAGAAGTCTCACCAAGATTATCGCAGAAAATGCATATTTCAGCTGGAAACCCCACGAAAACCAAGTTATCGGCGGCTCTACATATCAAACGCACTGTGGAGTGGTCAAAACACCAGAAAACTTCTTTTTTCGCATTAAATAGCTCGAAACGAGCGATCTAGATGATTCTGCATACTTCTGACTGATGTCTCACCAAGATTATCGCAGGAAATGCATATCTCAGATGGAAACCCCACGAAAGCCAAGATATCGCTGGTTCTGCATATCAAACGCACTGTGGAGTGGTGAATACACCAGAAAACGTGTTTCTCGCATTAAATCGCTCGAAAAGAGCGTCCTCGATGATTCTGCATACTTCTGACAGATTCTCACCAAGATTATCGTAGAAAATGCATATCTCAGCCTGAAACCCGACCGAAACCAAGATATCTCCGGTTCTGCATGTCAAACGTACTGTGGAGTGGTGAATACACCAGAAAACGTGTATCTCGCATTAAATAGCTCGAAAAGAGCGATCTCGATTATTCATCATACTTCTGACTGAAGTCTCACAAAGATTATCGCAGAAAATGCATATCTCAGCTTGAAACCCGACGAAAACCGAGATGTCGCCGGTTCTGCATATCAAACGCACTGTGGGGTGGTGAAAACACCAGAAAACGTGTTACTCACATTAAATAGCTCGAAAAGAGCGATGTCGATGATTCTGCATACTTCTGACAGAAGTCGCACCAAGATTATCGCAGAAAATGCATATTTCAGCTGGAAACCTCACGAAAATCAAGATGTCGCCGGTTCTGCATATCAGACGCACTGTGGAGTTGTGAAATCACAAGAAAACGTGTTACTCACATTAACTAAGTCGAAAAGAGCGTTCTCGATGATTCTGCATACTTCTGACAGAAGACTCACAAAGATTATCGCAGAAAATGCATATTTCAACTGAAAACACCACGAAAACCAAGTTATCGGCGGCTCTACATATCAAACGCTCTGTGGAGTGGTCAAAACACCAGAAAACTTGTTTTTTCGCATTAAATAGCTCGAAACGAGCGATCTAGATGATTCTGCATACTTCTGACTGACGTCTCACCAATATTATCGCAGAAAATGCATATCTCAGCTTGAAACCCGACCGTAACCAAGATATCTCCGTTTCTGCATGTCAAACGTACTGTGGAGTGGTCAATACAGCAGAAAACGTGTTTCTCGAATTAAATAGCTCGAGAAGGCCGATCTAGATGATTCTGCATCCTTCTAACTGAAGTCTCACCAATATTATCGCAGAAAATGCATCTCTCAGCTTGAAACCCGACGAAAACCAAGATGTCGCCGGTTCTGCATATCAAACGCACTGTGGAGTGATGAAAACACCAGATAACGTGTTTCTCGCATTAAATAGCTCGAATAGAGCGATCTCGATGATTCTGCATACTTCGGACAAATGTCTCACCAAGCTTATCGCAGAAAATGCATATCTCAGCTTGAAACCCCACGAAAGCCAAGATATCGCTGGTTCTGCATATCAAACGCACTGTGGAGTGGTGAATACACCAGAAAACGTGTTTCTCGCATTAAATAGCTCGAACAGAGCGATCTCGATGATTCTGCATACTTCTAACTGAAGTCTCACCAATATTATCGCAGAAAATGCATATCTCAGCTTGAAACCCGACGGAAATCAAGGTATCTCCGTTTCTGCATGTCAAACGTACTGTGGAGTGGTCAAAACATCAGAAAACTTGTTTTTTCGCATTAAATAGCTCGAAACGAGCGATCGAGATGATTCTGCATACTTCTGACTGAAGTCTCACCAATATTATAGCAGAAAATGCATATCTCAGCTTGAAACCCGACGAAAACCAAGAGGTCGCCGGTTCTGCATATCAAACGCACTGTGGGGTGGTGAAAACACCAGAAAACGTGTTACTCGCATTAACTAGCTCGAAAAGAGTGTTCTGGATGATTCTGCATACTTCTCATAGATGAAACACAAAGATTATCGCAGAAAATACATATTTCAGCTGGAAACCCCACGAAAACCAAGATATCGCCGGTTCTGCATATCAAACGCCCTGTGGAGTGATGAAAACACCAGATAACGTGTTTCTCGCATTAAATAGCTCGAATAGAGCGATCTCGATGATTCTGCATACTTCGGACAAATGTCTCACCAAGCTTATCGCAGAAAATGCATATCTCAGCTTGAAACCCCACGAAAGCCAAGATATCGCTGGTTCTGCATATCAAACGCACTGTGGAGTGGTGAATACACCAGAAAACGTGTTTCTCGCATTAAATAGCTCGAACAGAGCGATCTCGATGATTCTGCATACTTCTAACTGAAGTCTCACCAATATTATCGCAGAAAATGCATATCTCAGCTTGAAACCCGACGGAAATCAAGGTATCTCAGTTTCTGCATGTCAAACGTACTGTGGAGTGGTCAAAACTTCAGAAAACTTGTTTTTTCGCATTAAATAGCTCGAAACGAGCGATCGAGATGATTCTGCATACTTCTGACTGAAGTCTCACCAATATTATAGCAGAAAATGCATATCTCAGCTTGAAACCCGACGAAAACCAAGAGGTCGCCGGTTCTGCATATCAAACGCACTGTGGGGTGGTGAAAACACCAGAAAACGTGTTACTCGCATTAACTAGCTCGAAAAGAGTGTTCTGGATGATTCTGCATACTTCTCATAGATGAAACACAAAGATTATCGCAGAAAATGCATATTTCAGCTGGAAACCCCACGAAAACCAAGATATCGTCGGTTCTGCATATCATACGCACTGTGGAGTGGTGAAAACACCGGATAACGTTTTGTCGCATTAAATAGCTCGAATAGAGCAATCTCGATGATTCTGCATACTTCGGACAGAAGTCTCACCAAGATTATCCTAAAAAATTCATATCTCAGCTTGAAATCCCACGAAAACCAAGGTATCTCCGTTTCTGCATGTCAAACGTACTGTGGAGTGGTCAAAACATCAGAAAACTTGTTTTTTCGCATTAAATAGCTCGAAACGAGCGATCGAGATGATTCTGCATACTTCTGACTGAAGTCTCACCAATATTATACCAGAAAATGCATATCTCAGATTGAAACCCGACGAAAACCAAGAGGTCGCCGGTTCTGCATATCAAACGCACTGTGGAGTGGTGAATACACCAGAAAACGTGTTTCCCGCATTAAATAGCTCGAAAAGAGCGATCTAGATGATTCTGCATATTTCTGACTGAAGTCTCACCAATATTATCGCTGAAAATGCCTATCTCAGCTAGAAACATCACGAAAATTAAGATGTCGCCGGTTCTGCATATCAAACCCACTGTGGAGTAGTGAAAACAACCAGATAACGTGTTTCTCGCATTAAATAGCTCGAATAGAGCGATCTCGATGATTCTGCCTACTTCTGACAGAAGACTCACCAAGATTATCGCAGAAAATGCCTATCTCAGCTGGAAACACCACGAAAACCACGATGTCGCCGGTTCTGCATATCAAACGCACTGTGGGGTGGTGAAAACACCACAAAACGTGTTTCTCGCATTAAGTAGCTCGAAAAGAGCGTTCTCGAAGATTCTGCATACTTCTGACTGAGGTCTCACCAATATTATCGTAGAAAATGCATATCTCAGCTTGAAACCCGACCGAAACGAAGATATCTCCGGTTCTGCATATCAAACGCACTGTGGGGTGGTGAAAACACCAGAGAACGTGTTTCTCGCATTAAACAGCTCGAAAAGAGCGATCTAGATTATTCTGCATCCTTCTGACAGAAGACTCACCAATATTATCGCAGAGAATGCATATCTCAGCTGGAAACACCACGAAAATCAAGATGTCGCCGGTTCTGCATATCAGACGCACTGTGGAGTGGTGAAAACACCAGAAAACGTGTTTCTCGCATTAAGTAGCTCGAAAAGAGCGTTCTCGAAGATTCTGCATACTTCTCATAGAGGAAACACCAAGATTATCGCAGAAAATGCATATTTCAGCTGGAAACCCCACGAAAACCACGATGTCGCCGGTTCTGCATATCAAACCCACTGTGGAGTAGTGAAAACAACCAGATAACGTGTTTCTCGCATTAAATAGCTCGAATAGAGCGATCTCGATGATTCTGCATACTTCGGACAGAAGTCTCACCAAGATTATCCTAAAAAATTCATATCTCAGCTTGAAACCCCACGAAAACCAAGATATCTCCGGTTCTGCACATCAAACGTACTGTGCAGTGGTGAAAACACCAGAAAACGTGTTTCTCGCATTAAGTAGCTCGAAAAGAGCGGTCTCGAAGGTTCTGCATACTTCTGACAGAGGTCTCACCAAGCTTATCGTAGAAAATGCATATCTCAGCTTGAAACCCGACGAAAACCATAATATCTCCGGTTCTGCATATCCAACGCACTGTGGAGTGGTGAAAACACCAGATAACGTGTTTCTCGCATTAAATAGCTCGAAAAGAGCGATCCCGATGATTCTGCATACTTCTGACTGAAGTCTCACCAATATTATCGCAGATAATGCCTATCTCAGCTAGAAACATCACGAAAATCAAGATGTCGCCGGTTCTGCATATCAAACGCACTGTGGAGTGGTAAAAACACCAGATAACGTGTTTCTCGCATTAAATAGCTCGAAACGAGCGATCTAGATGATTCTGCATACTTCGGACTGAAGTCTCACCAAGATTATCGCAGAAAATGCATATCCCAGCTGGAAACACCACGAAAATCAAGATGTCGCCGGTTCTGCATATCAAACGCACTGTGGAGTGGTGAATACACCAGAAAACGTGTTTCCCGCATTAAATAGCTCGAAAAGAGCGATCTAGATGATTCTGCATATTTCTGACTGAAGTCTCACCAATATTATCGCTGAAAATGCCTATCTCAGCTAGAAACATCACGAAAATTAAGATGTCGCCGGTTCTGCATATCAAACCCACTGTGGAGTAGTGAAAACAACCAGATAACGTGTTTCTCGCATTAAATAGCTCGAATAGAGCGATCTCGATGATTCGGCATACTTCTGACTGAAGACTCACCAAGATTATCGCAGAAAATGCCTATCTCAGCTGGAAACCCCACGAAAACCACGATGTCGCCGGTTCTGCATATCAAACGCACTGTGGGGTGGTGAAAACACCAGAAAACGTGTTTCTCGCATTAAGTAGCTCGAAAAGAGCGTTCTCGAAGATTCTGCATACTTCTGACTGAGGTCTCACCAATATTATCGTAGAAAATGCATATCTCAGCTTGAAACCCGACCGAAACGAAGATATCTCCGGTTCTGCATATCAAACGCACTGTGGGGTGGTGAAAACACCAGAGAACGTGTTTCTCGCATTAAACAGCTCGAAAAGAGCGATCTAGATTATTCTGCATCCTTCTGACAGAAGACTCACCAATATTATCGCAGAGAATGCATATCTCAGCTGGAAACACCACGAAAATCAAGATGTCGCCGGTTCTGCATATCAGACGCACTGTGGAGTGGGGAAAAAACCAGAAAACGTGTTTCTCGCATTAAGTAGCTCGAAAAGAGCGTTCTCGAAGATTCTGCATACTTCTCATAGAGGAAACACCAAGATTATCGCAGAAAATGCATATTTCAGCTGGAAACCCCACGAAAACCACGATGTCGCCGGTTCTGCATATCAAACCCACTGTGGAGTAGTGAAAACAACCAGATAACGTGTTTCTCGCATTAAATAGCTCGAATAGAGCGATCTCGATGATTCTGCATACTTCTCATAGAGGAAACACCAAAATTATCGCAGAAAATGCCTATCTCAGCTAGAAACATCACGAAAATCAAGATGTCGCCGGTTCTGCATATCAAACGCACTGTGGAGTGGTAAAAACACCAGATAACGTGTTTCTCGCATTAAATAGCTCGAAACGAGCGATGTAGATGATTCTGCATACTTCTGACTGAAGTCTCACCAAGATTATCGCAGAAAATGCATATCCCAGCTGGAAACACCACGAAAATCAAGATGTCGCCGGTTCTGCATATCAAACGCACTGTGGAGTGGTGAATACACCAGAAAACGTGTTTCCCGCATTAAATAGCTCGAAAAGAGCGATCTAGATGATTCTGCATATTTCTGACTGAAGTCTCACCAATATTATCGCTGAAAATGCCTATCTCAGCTAGAAACATCACGAAAATTAAGATGTCGCCGGTTCTGCATATCAAACCCACTGTGGAGTAGTGAAAACAACCAGATAACGTGTTTCTCGCAATTAAATAGCTCGAATAGAGCGATCTCGATGATTCTGCATACTTCTGACAGAAGACTCACCAAGATTATCGCAGAAAATGCCTATTTCAGCTGGAAACCCCTCGAAAACAACGATGTCGCCGGTTCTGCATATCAAACGCACTGTGGGGTGGTGAAAACACCAGAAAACGTGTTTCTCGCATTAAGTAGCTCGAAAAGAGCGTTCTCGAAGATTCTGCATACTTCTGACTGAGGTCTCACCAATATTATCGTAGAAAATGCATATCTCAGCTTGAAACCCGACCGAAACGAAGATATCTCCGGTTCTGCATATCAAACGCACTGTGGGGTGGTGAAAACACCAGAGAACGTGTTTCTCGCATTAAACAGCTCGAAAAGAGCGATCTAGATTATTCTGCATCCTTCTGACAGAAGACTCACCAATATTATCGCAGAGAATGCATATCTCAGCTGGAAACACCACGAAAATCAAGATGTCGCCGGTTCTGCATATCAGACGCACTGTGGAGTGGGGAAAAAACCAGAAAACGTGTTTCTCGCATTAAGTAGCTCGAAAAGAGCGTTCTCGAAGATTCTGCATACTTCTCATAGAGGAAACACCAAGATTATCGCAGAAAATGCATATTTCAGCTGGAAACCCCACGAAAACCACGATGTCGCCGGTTCTGCATATCAAACCCACTGTGGAGTAGTGAAAACAACCAGATAACGTGTTTCTCGCATTAAATAGCTCGAATAGAGCGATCTCGATGATTCTGCATACTTCTCATAGAGGAAACACCAAAATTATCGCAGAAAATGCCTATCTCAGCTAGAAACATCACGAAAATCAAGATGTCGCCGGTTCTGCATATCAAACGCACTGTGGAGTGGTAAAAACACCAGATAACGTGTTTCTCGCATTAAATAGCTCGAAACGAGCGATCTAGATGATTCTGCATACTTCTGACTGAAGTCTCACCAAGATTATCGCAGAAAATGCATATCCCAGCTGGAAACACCACGAAAATCAAGATGTCGCCGGTTCTGCATATCAAACGCACTGTGGAGTGGTGAATACACCAGAAAACGTGTTTCCCGCATTAAATAGCTCGAAAAGAGCGATCTAGATGATTCTGCATATTTCTGACTGAAGTCTCACCAATATTATCGCTGAAAATGCCTATCTCAGCTAGAAACATCACGAAAATTAAGATGTCGCCGGTTCTGCATATCAAACCCACTGTGGAGTAGTGAAAACAACCAGATAACGTGTTTCTCGCAATTAAATAGCTCGAATAGAGCGATCTCGATGATTCTGCATACTTCTGACAGAAGACTCACCAAGATTATCGCAGAAAATGCCTATCTCAGCTGGAAACCCCTCGAAAACAACGATGTCGCCGGTTCTGCATATCAAACGCACTGTGGGGTGGTGAAAACACCAGAAAACGTGTTTCTCGCATTAAGTAGCTCGAAAAGAGCGTTCTCGAAGATTCTGCATACTTCTGACTGAGGTCTCACCAATATTATCGTAGAAAATGCATATCTCAGCTTGAAACCCGACCGAAACGAAGATATCTCCGGTTCTGCATATCAAACGCACTGTGGGGTGGTGAAAACACCAGAGAACGTGTTTCTCGCATTAAACAGCTCGAAAAGAGCGATCTAGATGATTCTGCATCCTTCTGACAGAAGACTCACCAAGATTATCGCAGAAAATGCATATCTCAGCTGGAAACCCCGCGAAAACCAAGATATCGCCGGTTCTGCATATCAGACGCACCGTGGAGTGGTGAAAACACCAGAAAACGTGTTTCCCGCATTAAATAGCTCGAAAAGAGCGATCTAGATGATTCTGCATACTTCTGACTGAACACTCACCAAGATTATCGCAGAAAATGCATATCTCAGCTTGAAACCCGACCGAAACGAAGATATCGCCGGTTCTGCATTTCTAACGTACTGTGGAGTGGTGAATACACCAGAAAACGTGTTTCCCGAATTAAATAGCTCGAAAAGAGCGATCTAGATGATTCTGCATACTGCTGACTGAAGTCTCACCAATATTATCGCAGAGAATGCATATCTCAGCTAGAAACATCACGAAAATCAAGATGTCGCCGGTTCGGCACATCAAACGTACTGTGGAGTGGTGAAAACACCAGAAAACGTGTTTCTCGCATTAAGTAGCTCGAAAAGAGCGTTCTCGAAGATTCTGCATACTTCTGACAGAGGTCTCACCAATATTATCGTAGAAAATGCATATCTCAGCTTGTAACCCGACCGAAACGAAGATATCTCTGGTTCTGCATGTGTAACGTACTGTGGAGTGGTGAATACACCAGAAAACTTGTTTCCCGAATTAAATAGCTCGAAAAGAGCGATCTAGATGATTCTGCATACTGCTGACTGAAGTCTCACCAATATTATCGCAGAGAATGCATATCTCAGCTAGAAACATCACGAAAATCAAGATGTCGCCGGTTCGGCACATCAAACGTACTGTGGAGTGGTGATAACACCAGAAACCGTGTTTCTCGCATTAAGTAGCTCGAAAAGAGCGTTCTCGAAGATGCTGCATACTTCTGACAGAGGTCTCACCAATATTATCGTAGAAAATGCATATCTCAGCTTGAAACCCGACCGAAACGAAGATATCTCCGGTTCTGCATATCAAACGCACTGTGGGGTGGTGAAAACACCAGAGAACGTGTTTCTCGCATTAAACAGCTCGAAAAGAGCGATCTAGATGATTCTGCATCCTTCTGACAGAAGACTCACCAAGATTATCGCAGAAAATGCATATCTCAGCTGGAAACCCCGCGAAAACCAAGATATCGCCGGTTCTGCATATCAGACGCACCGTGGAGTGGTGAAAACACCAGAAAACGTGTTTCCCGCATTAAATAGCTCGAAAAGAGCGATATAGATGATTCTGCATACTTCTGACTGAACACTCACCAAGATTATCGCAGAAAATGCATATCTCAGCTTGAAACCCGACCGAAACGAAGATATCGCCGGTTCTGCATTTCTAACGTACTGTGGAGTGGTGAATACACCAGAAAACGTGTTTCCCGAATTAAATAGCTCGAAAAGAGCGATCTAGATGATTCTGCATACTGCTGACTGAAGTCTCACCAATATTATCGCAGAGAATGCATATCTCAGCTAGAAACATCACGAAAATCAAGATGTCGCCGGTTCGGCACATCAAACGTACTGTGGAGTGGTGAAAACACCAGAAAACGTGTTTCTCGCATTAAGTAGCTCGAAAAGAGCGTTCTCGAAGATTCTGCATACTTCTGACAGAGGTCTCACCAATATTATCGTAGAAAATGCATATCTCAGCTTGTAACCCGACCGAAACGAAGATATCTCCGGTTCTGCATGTCTAACGTACTGTGGAGTGGCGAATACACCAGAAAACGTGTTTCCCGCATTAAATAGCTCGAAAAGAGCGATCTAGATGATTCTGCATACTTATGGGAGAAGACTCACCAAGCTTATCGCAGAAAATGCATATCTCAGCTGGAAACACCACGAAAATCAAGATGTCGCCGGTTCTGCATATCAAACGCACTGTGGAGTGGTGAATACACCAGAAAACGTGTTTCCCGCATTAAATAGCTCGAAAAGAGCGATCTAGATGATTCTGCATACTTCTGACTGAAGTCTCACCAATATTATCGCTGAAAATGCCAATCTCAGCTAGAAACATCACGAAAATTAAGATGTCGCCGGTTCTGCATATCAAACCCACTGTGGAGTAGTGAAAACAACCAGATAACGTGTTTTTCGCATTAAATAGCTGGAATAGAGCGATCTCGATGATTCTGCATACTTCTCATAGAGGAAACACCAAGATTATCGCAGAAAATGCATATTTCAGCTGGAAACCCCACGAAAACCAAGTTATCGGCGGCTCTACATATCAAACGCACTGTGGAGTGGTCAAAACACCAGACAACGTGTTTCTCGCATTAAATAGCTCGAAAAGAGCGATATCGATGATTCTGCATACTTCGGACAGAAGTCTCACCAATATTATCGCAGAAAATGCATATCTCAGCTTGAAACCCGACGAAAACCACGATGTCGCCGGTTCTGCATATCGAACGCACTGTGGGGTGGTGAAAACACCAGAAGACGTGTTTCTCCCATTAAGTAGCTCGAAAAGAGCGTTCTCGAAGATTCTGCATACTTCTGACAGAGGTCTCTCCAATATTGTCGTAGAAAATGCATATCTCAGCTTGAAACCCGACCGAAATGAAGATACCTCCGGTTCTGCATGTCTAACGTACTGTGGAGTGGCGAATACACCAGAAAACGTGTTTCCCGCATTAAATAGCTCGAAAAGAGCGATCTAGATGATTCTGCATACTTATGGGAGAAGACTCACCAAGCTTATCGCAGAAAATGCATATCTCAGCTGGAAACACCACGAAAATCAAGATATCGCCGGTTCTGCATATCAAACGCACTGTGGAGTGGTGAAAACAACCAGATATCGTGTTTCTCGCATTAAGTTGCTCGAAAAGAGCGATCTCGAAGATTCTGCATACTTCTGACAGACGTCTCACCAAGATTATCGTAGAAAATGCAATCCTCAGCTTGAAACCCGTCGAAATCCAAAATGTCGCCGGTTCTGCATATCAAACGCACTGTGGAGTGGTGAAAACACCGGATATCGTTTTTCTCGCATTAAATAGCTCGAAAAGAGCGATCCCGATGATTCTGCATACTTCTGACTGAAGTCTCACCAAGATTATCGCAGAAAATGCATATCCCAGCTGGAAACACCACGAAAATCAAGATGTCGCCGGTTCTGCATATCAAACGCACTGTGGAGTGGTGAATACACCAGAAAACGTGTTTCCCGCATTAAATAGCTCGAAAAGAGCGATCTAGATGATTCTGCATACTTCTGACTGAAGTCTCACCAATATTATCGCTGAAAATGCCTATCTCAGCTAGAAACATCACGAAAATTAAGATGTCGCCGGTTCTGCATATCAAACCCACTGTGGAGTAGTGAAAACAACCAGATAACGTGTTTTTCGCATTAAATAGCTGGAATAGAGCGATCTCGATGATTCTGCATACTTCTCATAGAGGAAACACCAAGATTATCGCAGAAAATGCATATTTCAGCTGGAAACCCCACGAAAACCAAGTTATCGGCGGCTCTACATATCAAACGCACTGTGGAGTGGTCAAAACACCAGACAACGTGTTTCTCGCATTAAATAGCTCGAAAAGAGCGATATCGATGATTCTGCATTCTTCGGACAGAAGTCTCACCAATATTATCGCAGAAAATGCATATCTCAGCTTGAAACCCGACGAAAACCACGATGTCGCCGGTTCTGCATATCGAACGTACTGTGGAGTGGCGAATACACCAGAAAACGTGTTTCCCGCATTAAATAGCTCGAAAAGAGCGATCTAGATGATTCTGCATACTTAAGGGAGAAGACTCACCAAGCTTATCGCAGAAAATGCATATCTCAGCTGGAAACACCACGAAAATCAAGATATCGCCGGTTCTGCATATCAGACGCACTGTGGAGTGGTGAAAACACCAGAAAACGTGTTTCTCGCATTAACTAGCTCGAAAAGAGCGTTCTCGATGATTCTGCATACTTCTCATGGAGGAAACACCAAGATTATCGCAGAAAATGCATATTTCAGCTGGAAACCCCACGAAAACCAAGTTATCGGCGGTTCTACATATCAAACGCACTGTGGAGTGGTCAAAACACCAGACAACGTGTTTCTCGCATTAAATAGCTCGAAAAGAGCGATATCGATGATTCTGCATTCTTCGGACAGAAGTCTCACCAATATTATCGCAGAAAATGCATATCTCAGCTTGAAACCCGACGAAAACCACGATGTCGCCGGTTCTGCATATCGAACGCACTGTGAACTGGTCAAAACACCAGATAACGTGTTTCTCGCATTAAGTAGCTCTAAAAGAGCGATCTAGATGATTCTGCATACTTCTTACTGAAGTCTCACCAAGATTATCGCAGATAATGCATATCTCAGCTCGAAACCTCACGAAAATCAAGATGTTGCCGGTTCTGCAAATCAAACGCACTGTGGAGTGGTGAAAACAACCAGAGAACGTGTTTCGCGCATTAAATAGCTCGAATAGTGCGATCTCGATGATTCTGCATATTTCGGACAGAAGTCTCACCCAGATTATCGTAAAAAATGCATATCTCAGCTTGAAACCCCACGAAAACCAAGATATCGCTGGTACTGCATATCAAACGCACTGTGGAGTGGTGAAAGCACCCGATAACGTGTTTCTCGCATTAAATAGCTCGAAAAGAGCGTTCTCAAAGATCCTGCATACTTCTGACAGAAGTCTCACCAAGATTATCGTAGAAAATGCATATCCCAGCTTGAAACCCGACGAAACCCGGGTTATCTCCGGTTCTGCACATCATACGCACTGTGGAGTGGTGAAAACACCAGTTAACGTGTTTCGTGCATTAAATAGCTCGAAAAGAGCGATCTCGATGATTCTGCATACTTCGGACAGATGTCTCACCAAGATTATCGCAGAAAATGCATATTTCAGCTTGAAACCCCACGAAAACCAAGATATCCCCGGTTCTGCATATCCAACGAACAGTGGTGTGGTGAAAACGCCAGAAAACGTGTTCCTCGCACTAAATAGCTCGAAAAGAGCGATCCCGATGATTCTGCATACTTCTGACTGAGGTCTCACCAATATTATCGTAGAAAATGCATATCTCAGCTTGAAACCCGACCGAAACGAAGATATCTCCGGTTCTGCATATCAAACGCACTGTGGGGTGGTGAAAACACCAGAGAACGTGTTTCTCGCATTA
>CATORF010000301.1:0-23471 GCA_951804975.1 Anthophora plumipes | reverse complement strand
ATATCTCAGCTTGAAACCCCAGGAAAACCAAGATGTCGCCGGTTCTGCATATCAAACGCACTGTGGAGTGGTGAAAACACCAGAAAACGTGTTTCTCGCATTAAGTAGCTCGAAAAGAGCGTACTCGAAGATCCTGCATACTTCTGACAGAAGTCTCACCAAGATTATCGTAGAAAATGCTTATCTCAGCTTGAAACCCGACGAAAACCGAGTTATCTCCGGTTCTGCACATCAAACGTACCGTGGAGTGGTGAAAACACCAGAAAACGGGTTTCGCGCATTAAGTATCTCGAAAAGAGCGTTCTCGAATATTCTGCATACGTCTGACAGAAGTCTCACCAGGATTATCGTAGAAAATGCATATCTCAGCTTGAAACCCCACGAAAACCAAGATATCTACTGTTCTGCATATCAAACGCACTGTGGAGTGGTGAAAACACCAGATAACGTGTTTCTCGCACTAACTAGCTCGAAAAGAGCGATCTCGATGATTCAGCATACATCGGACAGAAGTCTCACCAGGATTATCGTAGAAAATGCATATCTCAGCTTGAAACCCCACGAAAACCAAGATATCTACTGTTCTGCATATCAAACGCACTGTGGAGTGGTGAAAAAACCAGATAACGTGTTTCTCGCACTAACTAGCTCGAAAAGAGCGATCTAGATGATTCAGCATACTTCGGACAGGAGTCTCACCAAGATTATCGCAGGAAATGCATATCTCAGCTTGAAACCCCACGAAAACAAAGATATCGCCTGTTCTGCATATCAAACGCACTGTGGAGTGGTGAAAACACCAGATAACGTGTTTCTCGCATTAAATAGCTCGAAACGAGCGATCTCGATGATTCTGCATACTTCGGACAGAAGTCTCACCAAGATTATCGCAGGAAATGCATATCTCATCTTGAAACCCCACGAAAACCAAGATATCTCCGGTTCTGCATATCCAACGAACGGTGGAGTGGTGAAAACCCCAGAAAACGAGTTTCTCGCATTAAATAGCTCGCAAAGAGCGCTATCGATGTTTCTGCATACTTCGGACAGATGTTTCACCAACATTATCGTAGAAAATGCATATCTCAGCTTGAAACCCGACGAAAACCGAGTTATCTCCGGTTCTGCACATCAAACGTACCGTGGAGTGGTGAAAACACCAGAAAACGGGTTTCGCGCATTAAGTATCTCGAAAAGAGCGTTCTCGAATATTCTGCATACGTCTGACAGAAGTCTCACCAGGATTATCGTAGAAAATGCATATCTCAGCTTGAAACCCCACGAAAACCAAGATATCTACTGTTCTGCATATCAAACGCACTGTGGAGTGGTGAAAACACCAGATAACGTGTTTCTCGCACTAACTAGCTCGAAAAGAGCGATCTCGATGATTCAGCATACTTCGGACAGAAGTCTCACCAGGATTATCGTAGAAAATGCATATCTCAGCTTGAAACCCCACGAAAACCAAGATATCTACTGTTCTGCATATCAAACGCACTGTGGAGTGGTGAAAACACCAGATAGCGTGTTTCTCGCACTAACTAGCTCGAAAAGAGCGATCTCGATGATTCAGCATACTTCGGACAGAAGTCTCACCAGGATTATCGTAGAAAATGCATATCTCAGCTTGAAACCCCACGAAAACCAAGATATCTACTGTTCTGCATATCAAACGCACTGTGGAGTGGTGAAAACACCAGAAAACGGGTTTCGCGCATTAAGTATCTCGAAAAGAGCGTTCTCGAATATTCTGCATACGTCTGACAGAAGTCTCACCAGGATTATCGTAGAAAATGCATATCTCAGCTTGAAACCCCACGAAAACCAAGATATCGCCTGTTCTGCATATCAAACGCACTGTGGAGTGGTGAAAACACCAGATAACGTGTTTCTCTCATTAAATAGCTCGAAACGAGCGATCTCGATGATTCTGCATACTTCGGACAGAAGTCTCACCAAGATTATCGCAGGAAATGCATATCTCATCTTGAAACCCCACGAAAACCAAGATATCTCCGGTTCTGCATATCCAACGAACGGTGGAGTGGTGAAAACCCCAGAAAACGAGTTTCTCGCATTAAATAGCTCGAAAAGAGCGCTATCGATGTTTCTGCATACTTCGGACAGATGTTTCACCAACATTATCGTAGAAAATGCATTTCTCAGCTTGAAACCCGACCGAAACCAAGATATCTCCGGTTCTGCATGTCAAACGTACTGTGGAGTGGTGAAAACACCAGAAATCGTGTTTCGTGCATTAAGTAGCTCGAACAGAGCGATCTAGTTGATTCTGCATACTTCTGACAAAAGACCCACCAAGATTATCGCAGAAAATGCATATCTCAGCTGGAAACACCACGAAAATCAAGATATCGCCTGTTCTGCATATCAAACGCACTGTGGAGTGGTGAAAACAACCAGAGAACGTGTTTCTCGCATTAAATAGCTCGAAAAGAGCGATCTCGATGATTCAGCATACTTCGGACAGGAGTCTCACCAAGATTATCGCAGGAAATGCATATCTCAGCTTGAAACCCCACGAAAACCAAGATATCTCCGGTTCTGCATATCCAACGAACTGTGGAGTGGTGAAAACCCCAGAAAACGAGTTTCTCGGATTAAATAGCTCGAAAAGAGCGCTCTCGATGTTTCTGCATACTTCGGACAGATGTTTCACCAAGATTATCGTAGAAAATGCATATCTCAGCTTGAAACGCGACGAAAACCAAAATATCGCCGGTTCTGCATATCAAACCAACTGTGGAGTGGTGAAAACACCAGATAACGTGTTTCTCGCATTAAATAGCTCGAAACGAGCGATCTCGATGATTCTGCATACTTCGGACAGAAGTCTCACCAAGATTATCGCAGAAAATGCATATCTCAGCTTGAAACCCCACGAAAACCAAGATATCGCCGGTTTTGCATATCAAACGCACTGTGGAGTAGTGAAAACACCGGATAAGGTTTTTCTCGCATTAACTAGCTCGAAAAGAGCGTTGTCGAAGATCCTGCATACTTCTGACAGATGTCTCACAAAGGTTATCGTCGAAAATGCATATCTCAGCTTGAAACCCGACGAAAACCGAGTTATCTCCGGTTCTGCACATCAAACGTATCGTGGAGTGGTGAAAACACCAGAAAACGTGTTCCGCGCATTAAGTAGCTCGAAAAGAGCGTTCTCGAAGATTCTGCATACTTCTGACAGAAGTCTCACCAGGATTATCGTAGAAAATGCATATCTCAGCTTGAAACCCGACCGAAACCAAGATATCTCCGATTCTGCATGTCAAACGTACTGTGGAGTGGTGAAAACACCAGAAAACGTGTTTCGTGCATTAAGTAGCTCGAAAAGAGCGATCTAGATGATTCTGCATACTTCTGACTGAGGTCTCACCAATATTATCGCAGAAAATGCATATCTCAGCTCGAAACCTCACGAAAATCAAGATGTTGCCGGTTCTGCATATCAAACGCACTGTGGAGTGGTGAAAATAACCAGAGAACGTGTTTCTCGCATTAAATAGCTCGAAAAGAGCGATCTCGATGATTCAGCATACTTCGGACAGGAGTCTCACCAAGATTATCGCAGGAAATGCATATCTCATCTTGAAACCCCACGAAAACCAAGATATCTACTGTTCTGCATATCAAATGCACTGTGGAGTGGTGAAAACACCAGAAAACGTGTTTCTCGCACTAAATAGCTCGAAAAGAGCGCTCTCGACGTTTCTGCATACTTCGGACAGAAGTCTCAACAAGATTATCGCAGAAAATGCATATCTCAGCTTGAAACCCCAGGAAAACCAAGATGTCGCCGGTTCTGCATATCAAACGCACTGTGGAGTGGTGAAAACACCAGAAAACGTGTTTCTCGCATTAAGTAGCTCGAAAAGAGCGTTCTCGAAGATCCTGCATACTTCTGACAGAAGTCTCACCAAGATTATCGTAGAAAATGCTTATCTCAGCTTGAAACCCGACGAAAACCGAGTTATCTCCGGTTCTGCACATCAAACGTACCGTGGAGTGGTGAAAACACCAGAAAACGGGTTTCGCGCATTAAGTATCTCGAAAAGAGCGTTCTCGAATATTCTGCATACGTCTGACAGAAGTCTCACCAGGATTATCGTAGAAAATGCATATCTCAGCTTGAAACCCCACGAAAACCAAGATATCTACTGTTCTGCATATCAAACGCACTGTGGAGTGGTGAAAACACCAGATAACGTGTTTCTCGCACTAACTAGCTCGAAAAGAGCGATCTCGATGATTCAGCATACGTCGGACAGAAGTCTCACCAGGATTATCGTAGAAAATGCATATCACAGCTTGAAACCCCACGAAAACCAAGATATCTACTGTTCTGCATATCAAACGCACTGTGGAGTGGTGAAAACACCAGATAACGTGTTTCTCGCACTAACTAGCTCGAAAAGAGCGATCTCGATGATTCAGCATACTTCTGACTGAAGTCTCACCAATATTATCGCAGAAAATGCATATCTCAGCTCGAAACCTCACGAAAATCAAGATGTTGCCGGTTCTGCATATCAAACGCACTGTGGAGTGGTGAAAATAACCAGAGAACGTGTTTCTCGCATTAAATAGCTCGAAAAGAGCGATCTCGATGATTCAGCATACTTCGGACAGGAGTCTCACCAAGATTATCGCAGGAAATGCATATCTCATCTTGAAACCCCACGAAAACCAAGATATCTCCGGTTCTGCATATCCAACGAACGGTGGAGTGGTGAAAACCCCAGAAAACGAGTTTCTCGCATTAAATAGCTCGAAAAGAGCGCTATCGATGTTTCTGCATACTTCGGACAGATGTTTCACCAACATTATCGTAGAAAATGCATATCTCAGCTTGAAACCCGACCGAAACCAAGATATCTCCGGTTCTGCATGTCAAACGCACTGTGGAGTGGTGAAAACACCAGAAATCGTGTTTCGTGCATTAAGTAGCTCGAAAAGAGCGATCTAGTTGATTCTGCATACTTCTGACAAAAGACCCACCAAGATTATCGCAGAAAATGCATATCTCAGCTGGAAACACCACGAAAATCAATATATCGCCTGTTCTGCATATCAAACGCACTGTGGAGTGGTGAAAACAACCAGAGAACGTGTTTCTCGCATTAAATAGCTCGAAAAGAGCGATCTCGATGATTCAGTATACTTCGGACAGGAGTCTCACCAAGATTATCGCAGGAAATGCATATCTCAGCATGAAACCCCACGAAAACCAAGATATCTCCGGTTCTGCATATCCAACGAACTGTGGAGTGGTGAAAACCCCAGAAAACGAGTTTCTCGGATTAAATAGCTCGAAAAGAGCGCTCTCGATGTTTCTGCATACTTCGGACAGATGTTTCACCAAGATTATCGTAGAAAATGCATATCTCAGCTTGAAACGCGACGAAAACCAAAATATCGCCGGTTCTGCATATCAAACCAACTGTGGAGTGGTGAAAACACCAGATAACGTGTTTCTCGCATTAAATAGCTCGAAACGAGCGATCTCGATGATTCTGCATACTTCGGACAGAAGTCTCACCAAGATTATCGCAGAAAATGCATATCTCAGCTTGAAACCCCACGAAAACCAAGATGTCGCCGGTTTTGCATATCAAACGCACTGTGGAGTAGTGAAAACACCGGAAAGGTTTTTCTCGCATTAACTAGCTCGAAAAGAGCGTTCTCGAAGATCCTGCATACTTCTGACAGAAGTCTCACCAAGGTTATCGTAGAAAATGCATGTCTCAGCTTGAAACCCGACGAAAACCGAGTTATCTCCGGTTCTGCACATCAAACGTATCGTGGAGTGGTGAAAACACCAGAAAACGTGTTCCGCGCATTAAGTAGCTCGAAAAGAGCGTTCTCGAAGATTCTGCATACTTCTGACAGAAGTCTCACCAGGATTATCGTAGAAAATGCATATCTCAGCTAGAAACCCGACCGAAACCAAGATATCTCCGATTCTGCATGTCAAACGTACTGTGGAGTGGTGAAAACACCAGAAAACGTGTTTCGTGCATTAAGTAGCTCGAAAAGAGCGATCTAGATGATTCTGCATACTTCTAACTGAAGTCTCACCAATATTATCGCAGAAAATGCATATCTCAGCTCGAAACCTCACGAAAATCAAGATGTTGCCGGTTCTGCATATCAAACGCACTGTGGAGTGGTGAAAACAACCAGAGAACGTGTTTCTCGCATTAAATAGCTCGAAACGAGCGATCTCGATGATTCTTCATACTTCGGACAGAAGTCTCACCAAGATTATCGTAGAAAATGCATATCTCAGCTTGAAACCCGACGAAAACCGAGTTATCTCCGGTTCTGCATATCCAACGCACTGTGGAGTGGTGATAACACCAGATAACGTGTTTCTCGCATTGAATAGATCGAAACGAGCGATCTCGATGATTCTGCATACTTCGGACAGAAGTATCAACAAGATTATCGCAGAAAATGCATATCTCAGCTTGAAACCCCACGAAAACCAAGATATCTACTGTTCTGCACATCAAATGCACTGTGGAGTGGTGAAAACACCAGAAAACGTGTTTCTCGCACTAAATAGCTCGAAAAGAGCGCTCTCGACGTTTCTGCATACCTCGGACAGAAGTCTCAACAAGATTATCGCAGAAAATGCATATCTCAGCTTGAAACCCCACGAAAACCAAGATATCTATTGTTCTGCATATCAAATGCACTGTGGAGTGGTGAAAACACCAGAAAACGTGTTTCTCGCACTAAATAGCTCGAAAAGAGCGCTCTCGACGTTTCTGCATACTTCGGACAGAAGTCTCAACAAGATTATCGCAGAAAATGCATATCTCAGCTTGAAACCCCACGAAAACCAAGACATCTACTGTTCTGCATATCAAACGCACTGTGGAGTGGTGAAAACACCAGATAACGTGTTTCTCGCACTAAATAGCTCGAAAAGAGCGCTCTCGACGTTTCTGCATACTTCGGACAGAAGTCTCAACAAGATTATCGCAGAAAATGCATATCTCAGCTTGAAACCCCACAAAAACCAAGATATCGCCGGTTCTGCATATCAAACGCACTGTGGAGTGGTGAAAACACCAGATAACGTGTTTCTCGCATTAAATAGCTCGAAACGAGCGATCTCCATGATTCTGCATACTTCGGACAGAGGTCTCACCAAGATTATCGTAGAAAATGCATATCTCAGCTTGAAACCCCACGAAAACCAAGATATCGCCGGTTTTGCATATCAAACGCACTGTGGAGTAGTGAAAACACCGGATAAGGTTTTTCTCGCATTAACTAGCTCGAAAAGAGCGTTGTCGAAGATCCTGCATACTTCTGACAGAAGTCTCACAAAGGTTATCGTCGAAAATGCATATCTCAGCTTGAAACCCGACGAAAACCGAGTTATCTCCGGTTCTGCACATCAAACGTATCGTGGAGTGGTGAAAACACCAGAAAACGTGTTCCGCGCATTAAGTAGCTCGAAAAGAGCGTTCTCGAAGATTCTGCATACTTCTGACAGAAGTCTCACCAGGATTATCGTAGAAAATGCATATCTCAGCTTGAAACCCGACCGAAACCAAGATATCTCCGATTCTGCATGTCAAACGTACTGTGGAGTGGTGAAAACACCAGAAAACGTGTTTCGTGCATTAAGTAGCTCGAAAAGAGCGATCTAGATGATTCTGCATACTTCTGACTGAGGTCTCACCAATATTATCGCAGAAAATGCATATCTCAGCTCGAAACCTCACGAAAATCAAGATGTTGCCGGTTCTGCATATCAAACGCACTGTGGAGTGGTGAAAATAACCAGAGAACGTGTTTCTCGCATTAAATAGCTCGAAAAGAGCGATCTCGATGATTCAGCATACTTCGGACAGGAGTCTCACCAAGATTATCGCAGGAAATGCATATCTCATCTTGAAACCCCACGAAAACCAAGATATCTACTGTTCTGCATATCAAATGCACTGTGGAGTGGTGAAAACACCAGAAAACGTGTTTCTCGCACTAAATAGCTCGAAAAGAGCGCTCTCGACGTTTCTGCATACTTCGGACAGAAGTCTCAACAAGATTATCGCAGAAAATGCATATCTCAGCTTGAAACCCCAGGAAAACCAAGATGTCGCCGGTTCTGCATATCAAACGCACTGTGGAGTGGTGAAAACACCAGAAAACGTGTTTCTCGCATTAAGTAGCTCGAAAAGAGCGTTCTCGAAGATCCTGCATACTTCTGACAGAAGTCTCACCAAGATTATCGTAGAAAATGCTTATCTCAGCTTGAAACCCGACGAAAACCGAGTTATCTCCGGTTCTGCACATCAAACGTACCGTGGAGTGGTGAAAACACCAGAAAACGGGTTTCGCGCATTAAGTATCTCGAAAAGAGCGTTCTCGAATATTCTGCATACGTCTGACAGAAGTCTCACCAGGATTATCGTAGAAAATGCATATCTCAGCTTGAAACCCCACGAAAACCAAGATATCTACTGTTCTGCATATCAAACGCACTGTGGAGTGGTGAAAACACCAGATAACGTGTTTCTCGCACTAACTAGCTCGAAAAGAGCGATCTCGATGATTCAGCATACGTCGGACAGAAGTCTCACCAGGATTATCGTAGAAAATGCATATCTCAGCTTGAAACCCCACGAAAACCAAGATATCTACTGTTCTGCATATCAAACGCACTGTGGAGTGGTGAATACACCAGATAACGTGTTTCTCGCACTAACTAGCTCGAAAAGAGCGATCTCGATGATTCAGCATACTTCTGACTGAAGTCTCACCAATATTATCGCAGAAAATGCATATCTCAGCTCGAAACCTCACGAAAATCAAGATGTTGCCGGTTCTGCATATCAAACGCACTGTGGAGTGGTGAAAATAACCAGAGAACGTGTTTCTCGCATTGAATAGCTCGAAAAGAGCGATCTCGATGATTCAGCATACTTCGGACAGGAGTCTCACCAAGATTATCGCAGGAAATGCATATCTCATCTTGAAACCCCACGAAAACCAAGATATCTCCGGTTCTGCATATCCAACGAACGGTGGAGTGGTGAAAACCCCAGAAAACGAGTTTCTCGCATTAAATAGCTCGAAAAGAGCGCTATCGATGTTTCTGCATACTTCGGACAGATGTTTCACCAACATTATCGTAGAAAATGCATATCTCAGCTTGAAACCCGACCGAAACCAAGATATCTCCGGTTCTGCATGTCAAACGTACTGTGGAGTGGTGAAAACACCAGAAATCGTGTTTCGTGCATTAAGTAGCTCGAAAAGAGCGATCTAGTTGATTCTGCATACTTCTGACAAAAGACCCACCAAGATTATCGCAGAAAATGCATATCTCAGCTGGAAACACCACGAAAATCAATATATCGCCTGTTCTGCATATCAAACGCACTGTGGAGTGGTGAAAACAACCAGAGAACGTGTTTCTCGCATTAAATAGCTCGAAAAGAGCGATCTCGATGATTCAGTATACTTCGGACAGGAGTCTCACCAAGATTATCGCAGGAAATGCATATCTCAGCATGAAACCCCACGAAAACCAAGATATCTCCGGTTCTGCATATCCAACGAACTGTGGAGTGGTGAAAACCCCAGAAAACGAGTTTCTCGGATTAAATAGCTCGAAAAGAGCGCTCTCGATGTTTCTGCATACTTCGGACAGATGTTTCACCAAGATTATCGTAGAAAATGCATATCTCAGCTTGAAACGCGACGAAAACCAAAATATCGCCGGTTCTGCATATCAAGCCAACTGTGGAGTGGTGAAAACACCAGATAACGTGTTTCTCGCATTAAATAGCTCGAAACGAGCGATCTCGATGATTCTGCATACTTCGGACAGAAGTCTCACCAAGATTATCGCAGAAAATGCATATCTCAGCTTGAAACCCCACGAAAACCAAGATATCGCCGGTTTTGCATATCAAACGCACTGTGGAGTAGTGAAAACACCGGAAAGGTTTTTCTCGCATTAACTAGCTCGAAAAGAGCGTTCTCGAAGATCCTGCATACTTCTGACAGAAGTCTCACCAAGGTTATCGTAGAAAATGCATGTCTCAGCTTGAAACCCGACGAAAACCGAGTTATCTCCGGTTCTGCACATCAAACGTATCGTGGAGTGGTGAAAACACCAGAAAACGTGTTCCGCGCATTAAGTAGCTCGAAAAGAGCGTTCTCGAAGATTCTGCATACTTCTGACAGAAGTCTCACCAGGATTATCGTAGAAAATGCATATCTCAGCTTGAAACCCGACCGAAACCAAGATATCTCCGATTCTGCATGTCAAACGTACTGTGGAGTGGTGAAAACACCAGAAAACGTGTTTCGTGCATTAAGTAGCTCGAAAAGAGCGATCTAGATGATTCTGCATACTTCTAACTGAAGTCTCACCAATATTATCGCAGAAAATGCATATCTCAGCTCGAAACCTCACGAAAATCAAGATGTTGCCGGTTCTGCATATCAAACGCACTGTGGAGTGGTGAAAACAACCAGAGAACGTGTTTCTCGCATTAAATAGCTCGAAACGAGCGATCTCGATGATTCTTCATACTTCGGACAGAAGTCTCACCAAGATTATCGTAGAAAATGCATATCTCAGCTTGAAACCCGACGAAAACCGAGTTATCTCCGGTTCTGCATATCCAACGCACTGTGGAGTGGTGATAACACCAGATAACGTGTTTCTCGCATTGAATAGATCGAAACGAGCGATCTCGATAATTCTGCATACTTCGGACAGAAGTATCAACAAGATTATCGCAGAAAATGCATATCTCAGCTTGAAACCCCACGAAAACCAAGATATCTACTGTTCTGCACATCAAACGCACTGTGGAGTGGTGAAAACACCAGATAACGTGTTTCTCGCATTAAATAGCTCGAAAAGAGCGTTCTAGATGATTCAGCATACTTCGGACAGAAGTCTCACCAAGATTATCGCAGGAAATGCATATCCCAGCTTGAATCCCCACGAAAACCAAGATATCTCCGGTTCTGCATATCCAACGAACTGTGGAGTGGTGAAAACCCCAGAAAACGAGTTTCTCGCATTAAATAGCTCGAAAAGAGCGCTCTCGATGTTCCTGCATACTTCGGACAGATGTTTCACCAAGATTATCGTAGAAAATGCATATCTCAGCTTGAAACCCGACGAAAACCGAGTTATCTCCGGTTCTGCATATCCAACGCACTGTGGAGTGGTGATAACACCAGATAACGTGTTTCTCGCATTGAATAGATCGAAACGAGCGATCTCGATGATTCTGCATACTTCGGACAGAAGTATCAACAAGATTATCGCAGAAAATGCATATCTCAGCTTGAAACCCCACGAAAACCAAGATATCTACTGTTCTGCACATCAAATGCACTGTGGAGTGGTGAAAACACCAGAAAACGTGTTTCTCGCACTAAATAGCTCGAAAAGAGCGCTCTCGACGTTTCTGCATACCTCGGACAGAAGTCTCAACAAGATTATCGCAGAAAATGCATATCTCAGCTTGAAACCCCACGAAAACCAAGATATCTATTGTTCTGCATATCAAATGCACTGTGGAGTGGTGAAAACACCAGAAAACGTGTTTCTCGCACTAAATAGCTCGAAAAGAGCGCTCTCGACGTTTCTGCATACTTCGGACAGAAGTCTCAACAAGATTATCGCAGAAAATGCATATCTCAGCTTGAAACCCCACGAAAACCAAGACATCTACTGTTCTGCATATCAAACGCACTGTGGAGTGGTGAAAACACCAGATAACGTGTTTCTCGCACTAAATAGCTCGAAAAGAGCGCTCTCGACGTTTCTGCATACTTCGGACAGAAGTCTCAACAAGATTATCGCAGAAAATGCATATCTCAGCTTGAAACCCCACAAAAACCAAGATATCGCCGGTTCTGCATATCAAACGCACTGTGGAGTGGTGAAAACACCAGATAACGTGTTTCTCGCATTAAATAGCTCGAAACGAGCGATCTCCATGATTCTGCATACTTCGGACAGAGGTCTCACCAAGATTATCGTAGAAAATGCATATCTCTGCTTGAAACCCGACGAAAACCGAGTTATCTCCGGTTCTGCACATCAAACGTACCGTGGAGTGGCCAAAGCACCAGTAAACGTGTTTCGCGCCTTAAGTAGCTCGAAAAGAGCGTTCTCGAAGATTCTGCATAATTCTGACAGAAGTCTCACCAGGATTATCGTAGAAAATGCATGTCTCAGCTTGAAACCCGACCGAAACCAAGATATCTCCGGTTCTGCATGTCAAACGTACTGTGGAGTGGTGAAAACACCAGAAAACGTGTTTCGTGCATTAAGTAGCTCGAAAAGAGCGATCTAGATGATTCTGCATACTTCTGACAGAAGCCTCACCAGAATTATCGTAGAAAATGCATATCTCAGCTTGAAACCCGAGGAAAACCGATATATCTCCGGTTCTGCACATCAAACGTACCGTGGAGTGGTGAAAACACCAGGAAACGTGTTTCGCGCCTTAAGTAGCTCGAAAAGAGCGTTCTCGAAGATTCTGCATAATTCTGACAGAAGTCTCACCAGGATTATCGTAGAAAATGCATGTCTCAGCTTGAAACCCGACCGAAACCAAGATATCTCCGGTTCTGCATGTCAAACGTACTGTGGAGTGGTGAAAACACCAGAAAACGTGTTTCGTGCATTAAGTAGCTCGAAAAGAGCGATCTAGATGATTCTGCATACTTCTGACTGAAGTCTCACCAATATAATCGCAGAAAATGCATATCTCAGCTTGAAACCCGACGAAAACCAAAATATCGCCGGTTCTACATATCAAACAAACTGTGGAGTGGTGAAAACACCAGATAACGTGTTTCTCGCATTAAATAGCTCGAAAAGCGCGAACTCGATGATTCTGCATACTTCTAACAGAAGTCTCACCAAGATTACCGCAGAAAATGCATATCTCTGCTTGAAACCCCACGAAAACCAAGTTATCTACTGTTCTGCATATCAAATGCACTGTGGAGTGGTGAAAACACCAGATAACGTGTTTCTCGCATTGAATAGCTCGAAACGAGCGATCTCGATGATTCTGCATACTTCTGACTGAAGTCTCACCAATATAATCGCAGAAAATGCATATCTCATCTTGAAACCCCACGAAAACCAAGATATCGCTGGTTCTGCATATCAAACGCACTGTGGAGTGGTGAAAACACCAGAAAACGTGTTTCTCGCATTAAGTAGCACGCAAAGAGCGTTCTCGAAGATCCTGCATACTTCTGACAGAAGTCTCACCAAGATTATCGTAGAAAATGCATATCTCAGCTTGAAACCCGACGAAAACCGATATATCTCCGGTTCTGCACATCAAACGTACCGTGGAGTGGTGAAAACACCAGAAAACGTGTTTCGCGCATTAAGTAGCTCGAAAAGAGCGTTCTCGAAGATTCTGCATAATTCTGACAGAAGTCTCACCAGGATTATCGCAGGAAATGCATATCCCAGCTTGAATCCCCACGAAAACCAAGATATCTCCGGTTCTGCATATCAAACCAACTGTGGAGTGGTGAAAACACCAGATAACGTCTTTCTCGCATTAAATAGCTCGAAAAGCGCGATCTCGATGATTCTGCATACTTCTAACAGAAGTCTCACCAAGATTTTCGCAGAAAATGCATATCTCTGCTTGAAACACCACGAAAACCAAGATATCTACTGTTCTGCATATCCAACGAACTGTGAAGTGGTGAAACCCCCAGAAAACGTGTTTCTCGCTTTAAATAGCTCGAAAGGAGCGCTCTCGATGTTTCTGCATTCTTCGGACAGATGTTTTACCAAGCTTATCGTAGAAAATGCATATCTCAGCTTGAAACCCGACGAAAACCGAAATATCTCCGGTTCTGCATATCCAACACACTGTGGAGTGGTGAAAACACCAGATAACGTGTTTCTCGCATTCAGTAGCTCGAAACGAGCGATCTCGATGATTCTGCATACTTCGGACAGAAGTCTCAACAATATTATCGCAGAAAATGCATATCTCAGCTTGAAACCCCACGAAAACCAAGGTATCTACTGTTCTGCATATCAAACGCACTGTGGAGTGGTGAAAACACCAGATAACGTGTTTCTCGCACTAGCTAGCTCGAAAAGAGTGATCTCGATGATTCAGCATTCTTCGGACAGAAGTCTCACCAAGATAATCGTAAAAAATGCATATCTCAGCTTGAAACCCCACGAAAACCAAGATATCGCTGGTTCTGCATATCAAACGCACTGTGGAGTGGTGAAAACAGCGGATAAGTTTTTTCGCGCATTAACTAGCTCGAAAAGAGCGATCTCGATGCTTCAGCATACTTCGGACGGAAGTCTCACCAAGATTATCGCAGAAAACGCATATCTCAGCATGAAACCCCACGAAAACCAAGATATGGCCGGTTCTGCATATCATACGCACTGTGGAGTGGTGAAAACACCAGCTAACGTGTTTTTCGCATTAAATAGCTCGAAACGAGCGATCTCGATGATTAAGCATACTTCGGACAGAAGTCTCACCAAGATTATAGTAAAAAATGCATATCTCAGCTTGAAACCCCACGAAAACCAAGATATCGCTGGTACTGCATATCATACGCACTGTGGAGTGGTGAAAACACCAGCTAACGTGTTTTTCGCATTAAATAGCTCGAAACGAGCGACCTCGATGATTCTGCATACTTCGGACAGAAGTCTCACCAAGATTATCGCAGAAAATGCATATCTCACCTTGAAACCCCACGAAATCCAAGATGTCGCCGGTTCTGCATATCAAACGCACTGTGGAGTGGTGAAAACACCAGAAAACGTGTTTCTCGCATTAAGTAGATCGAAAAGAGCGTTCTCGAAGATCCTGCATACTTCTGACAGAAGTCTCACCAGGATTATCGTAGAAAATGCATATCTCAGCTTGAAACCCGACCGAAACCAAGATATCTCCGGTTCTGCATGTCAAACGTACTGTGGAGTGGTGAAAACACCAGAAAACGTGTTTCGTGCATTAAGTAGCTCGAAAAGAGCGATCTAGATGATTCTGCATACTTCTGACTGATGTCTCACCAATATTATCGCAGAAAATGCGTATCTCAGCTGGAAACACCACGAAAATCAAGATATCGCCGGTTCTGCATATCAAACGCACTGTGGAGTGGTGAAAACACCAGATAACGTGTTTCTCGCATTAAATAGCTCGAAAAGAGCGACCTCGATGATTCTGCATACTTCTGACTGAAGTCTCACCAATATTATCGCAGAAAATGCGTATCTCAGCTGGAAACACCACGAAAATCAAGATATCGCTGGTTCTGCATATCAAACGCACTGTGGAGTGGTTAAAACACCAGATAGCGTGTTTCTCGCATTAAATAGCTCGAAAAGAGCGATCTAGATGATTCAGCATACTTCGGACAGAAGTCTCACCAAGATTATCGTAGCAAATGCATATCTCAGCTTGAACCCCGACGAAATCAAAGATGTCGCCGGTTCTGCATATCAAACGCACTGTGGAGTGGTGAAAACAAAATCTTAAAAAAATAATCCTGGTCGCATACAATATAAATTTGATTGATTAATACGTCCAGGAACAGCATCAACTTTAATTCCATCTGATTGAATAGCTCATGAATGAATTACATCAGTTGATGATAATAATAATCGAATCGGAAAATTTATTGGAATGACCATACGATTATCAACATCTAATAAACGAAAACTATTCATAACCCTATCAGATAATATATAAGAATCAAATTCCAAATCTTTAAATTCTGAATATTCATAAGTCCAAAATCACTGATGACCTATAATTTTAATTGTAAAATAAGGATTTAAAATTTCATCAATATAATATAAAATCTTTAAAGAAGGAAAACAAATTGTTATTAAAATAAAAATTGGAATAATAGTTCAAATAATTTCCAATAAATGATTCTTCAATAAATACCGATTAACATACTTATTAGTAATAATATCTAAAATAATTAATATTGAAAATACAATAATAACTAACATTAATATTATAACTAAATTATGAAAAGAAATTAAATTGTCAGAATAAGGTGAATTAGAATCTTGAAATCTATATATAAATCATATTGCAATTTTTAATAAAAAATAATATATTTTTATAAATAAATCTTAAATCTATCGCACTTATCTGCCATAGTAAATAAAATAAAATATTAAAAATAAAAATTAAATCAATCATTAAAACTCAACATTATTAAATATTCAAAAATAATTCCTTTTTATTATTTAACACAATAGGTACTTCTAAATATACATGATCTAAAGGAGGTATAAAACCAATTCATTCTAATGAACTATTAAATTTAAAAACTACTAACCGTATTGAAATAAATCTTTCTAAAATTAAAAAAATTAATAAAATTAATCTATTTAAAGAAATTAATGAACCAATTGAAGAAAATAAATTCCAACAATAATATGCATCAGGATAATCTGAATATCGTCGAGGTATACCCATTAATCCTAAAAAATGTTGAGGAAAAAAAGTTATATTAACACCAATAAACATTATATAAAACTGAATTTTCAATCAATTCTGATGTATAACAACACCAAAAATTAAAGGAAATCAATGAATAAATCTTCCAACAATTGCAAAAACTGCTCCTATAGATAAAGCATAATGAAAATGACCAACAACATAATAAGTATCATGTAAAATAATATCAATAGAAGAATTTGATAATACAATACCCGTCAATCCACCAATAATAAATATTATAACAAACCCTAATGATCATAAAATTGAATTATTATAACCTAATTTAGCTCCATGATAAGTAGCTAATCAACTAAAAACTTTAATTCCTGTAGGAACTGCAATAACTATAGTTGCTGAAGTAAAATAAGCTCGAGTATCTACATCTAACCCAACTGTAAATATATGATGAGCTCATACAATAAATCCTAGAAATCCAATTCCTAATATAGCATAAATCATTCCTAAATTACCAAATACCTCTTTTTTACCACTCTCATTTATAATAATATGTGAAATCAAACCAAACCCCGGTAAAATTAAAATATAAACTTCAGGATGCCCAAAAAATCAAAATAAATGTTGATATAAAATTGGATCACCTCCCCCTAAAGGATCAAAAAACGAAGTATTAATATTTCGATCAAAAATTAATATTGTAATTGCTCCAGCTAAAACTGGCAATGATAATAATAATAAAATAGCTGTAATAAACACTGATCAAGGAAATAAAGCTATTTGATCATAATTTAAAGATAAATTTTTTATTATTATAATAGTTACTATAAAATTTATTGCCCCAATAATTGAAGAAATTCCTGATAAATGTAAAGAAAAAATAGTAATATCAACAGAAGGAGAAGAATGAAATAAATATGAAGATAAAGGAGGATAAACCGTTCAACCAGTCCCTGGTCTAACTTGAAATAAATTTCTTAAAAGTAATAATATTAATGATGGCGGTAATAATCAAAATCTAATATTATTTATACGAGGAAATGCCATATCTGGAGATCCTAATATTCTAACTAATCAATTACCAAATCCACCAATTATAAATGGTATTACTATAAAAAAAATTATTAAAAATGCATGAACAGTAACAATTGAATTATAAACTTGATCATTATTAATTCATATACCTGGGGTACTTAACTCCATACGAATAATTATTCTCATAGAAGTTCCAATTATCCCTGATCATAAAGCAAACACAAAATAAATTATACCAATATTTTTATGATTAGTAGAATAAAATCATTTATCAAACATAAATAAAACATAATTATATAATATTTAAATATTAATAAATATATTTATATATTATAAGATTTATAATAAATCAATATATATATATATTTAACTTTGAAAATTAAAAGTTTATTTTAACTTAATATCTTCAAATCAAAAAAAGTATCATGTCTGATAAAAGAATTAAATTGTAAATTTAAACATGTAAGAAAAACTTACTGATACTAATTTTCTATAGTTTAAAAAAAACTTAAAATTGCAAATTTTAAAATATAAATAATTATTAGAAAATATTAATCATAAATATCTCACACTATATTAAATTTAACAAATTGATCAATACTTAAATTATATTAAATTAAAACCTTTAAGTAACATAAACATTAACCAATAAAAACCTAAAAAAAAATAACATAATAATAAATAAAACAATATAAGACTTAAATATATAACTCTTACAAAAATATTTTTTAGCTCTAGTATAATTCCTACTAATATATAATAATAATCTGAAATAATTTCAAATAATTATAACTGATGCTAATATCATAATAAATAATAAAACATAAAAATTAACATAATCCTCTAAAAAATAATAATTCAAAATTCACTTTAACACTAAAGACAAAAATGGAGGTAAAGAAGAATAAATTAAAACTATAATAATAAAATATACCTTCAAATATTTATCAACTAATAAAAACCCCAAATCATTAAAAGTTACCACATCAAATTTTTCAAAAAAATATAATATATAAAAAATAACTGCATAAAAAGAAAAATATACCAAATAAATTTTTACATTTACATATATAATTATTAATAAAAAAGTTGATTGAATAATAGAAGAACATCTAATAAATATTTTTATAGAATTATAAACTTTCATAATAATAGGAATAAAAATTAAATTTAATAAAATTCAACCTATAAAAAAAAAAATTTATACCACTCACATTAGCTAAAAAATATATAGGTACTATTTTTATAACTGTTGAAAATATAAAAATTCTTGTTCAACACATATCTATGAATATAAATAGATCATTGATGAAAAGGAAATATTCCTAATTTTACTAACATAATTAATTGAATAAAAATTTCAAAAAAAACTCTTACTTCTTTCATAGATACATAAAAATACAATCTTATAATAAAAACTAACCTTCTTACTACTGATACTATATAATAAAAAACACTAGCATATTTTGAATCTCTAGTTAAATTTATATAAATAATTAAAACTAATGTTATAACTTCATAAATTAATCACATAAAAAATAAATCTCTTACAAAAAGAATGATTAAATAATTAATAATAATATATCTAAGACATATTACATTTTTAAATATTATTTTCTTCACAAAAAACCAATTCAAAATTATCTTTTAATTAAAAATTAAATAGTTTATAATACTAAAATTTTTACCTATTATATTTTAGTGTCAAAGCACATAAATTTTTGAAATTTAAAGTATTAATAAAATTAATAAATATAAAAAAATCAATTAGTAACAATAAATATAAAATTTATTTAAGTATCTTATCAAAATAATCCTTTAATCAGGCATATTACTTTAATACATACATATATATATATATATAAAATATATAAAAGATACATATTATCTATAACTAGGGTATGAACCTAACAGCTTTAAACTTAGCTTATTTATATAGATATATTTAAAAATTACTTTTTATTGCAAATTAAATATTATAAATTAAAATTAACTAATATCCATTTAAAGATATATATATATTTATATTCATCCTTAAGGAAAGAGTGAAGCCATTGAAATAAACTAAAGCTAGGGAAAATTCGAAAGGTTAATATCCAAAAATCCTCTACTTGCAAGGAACAAATGAGGCTATTTAAATAAATTCAAGCTAAAGTAGAATTGAAAGGTTTATTTCAATATATTCATCCTTAGGGAAAGAGTGAAGCCATTGAAATAAACTAAAGCTAAAGTAAATTCGAAAGGTTAATATCCAAATCCTCTACTTGCAAGGGACAAATGAGGCTATTTAAATAAATTCAAGCTAAAGTAGAATTGAAAGGTTTATTTCAATATATTCATCCTTAGGGAAAGAATGAAGCCATTGAAATAAACTAAAGCTAATATAAATTCGAAAGGTTAATATCCAAAAATCCTCTACTTGCAAGGGACAAATGAGGCTATTTAAATAAATTCAAGCTAAAGTAGAATTGAAAGGTTTATTTCAATATATTCATCCTTAGGGAAAGAATGAAGCCATTGAAATAAACTAAAGCTAATGTAAATTCGAAAGGTTAATATCCAAATCCTCTACTTGCAAGGAACAAATGAGGCTATTTAAATAAATTCAAGCTAAAGTAGAATTGAAAGGTTTATTTCAATATATTCATCCTTAGGGAAAGAGTGAAGCCATTGAAATAAACTAAAGCTAAAGTAAATTCGAAAGGTTAATATCCAAAAATCCTCTACTTGCAAGGGACAAATGAGGCTATTTAAATAAATTCAAGCTAAAGTAGAATTGAAAGGTTTATTTCAATATATTCATCCTTAGGGAAAGAGTGAAGCCATTGAAATAAACTAAAGCTAATGTAAATTCGATAGGTTAATATCCAAATCCTCTACTTGCAAGGGACAAATGAGGCTATTTAAATAAATTCAAGCTAAAGTAGAATTGAAAGGTTTATTTCAATATATTCATCCTTAGGGAAAGAATGAAGCCATTGAAATAAACTAAAGCTAATATAAATTCGAAAGGTTAATATCCAAATCCTCTACTTGCAAGGGACAAATGAGGCTATTTAAATAAATTCAAGCTAAAGTAGAATTGAAAGGTTTATTTCAATATATTCATCCTTAGGGAAAGAATGAAGCCATTGAAATAAACTAAAGCTAATATAAATTCGAAAGGTTAATATCCAAATCCTCTACTTGCAAGGGACAAATGAGGCTATTTAAATAAATTCAAGCTAAACTAGAATTGAAAGGTTTATTTCAATATATTCATCCTTAGGAAAAGAGTGAAGCCATTGAAATAAACTAAAGCTAATGTAAATTCGAAAGGTTAATATCCAAATCCTCTACTTGCAAGGGACAAATGAGGCTATTTAAATAAATTCAAGCTAAAGTAGAATTGAAAGGTTTATTTCAATATATTCATCCTTAGGAAAAGAGTGAAGCCATTGAAATAAACTAAAGCTAATGTAAATTCGAAAGGTTAATATCCAAATCCTCTACTTGCAAGGGACAAATGAGGCTATTTAAATAAATTCAAGCTAAAGTAGAATTGAAAGGTTTATTTCAATATATTCATCCTTAGGGAAAGAGTGAAGCCATTGAAATAAACTAAAGCTAATGTAAATTCGAAAGGTTAATATCCAAATCCTCTACTTACAAGGGACAAATGAGGCTATTTAAATAAATTCAAGCTAAAGTAGAATTGAAAGGTTTATTTCAATATATTCATCCTTAGGGAAAGAGTGAAGCCATTGAAATAAACTAAAGCTAAAGTAAATTCGAAAGGTTAATATCCAAAAATCCTCTACTTGCAAGGGACAAATGAGGCTATTTAAATAAATTCAAGCTAAAGTAGAATTGAAAGGTTTATTTCAATATATTCATCCTTAGTGAAAGAGTGAAGCCATTGAAATAAACTAAAGCTAATGTAAATTCGAAAGGTTAATATCCAAATCCTCTACTTACAAGGGACAAATGAAGCTATTTAAATAAATTCAAGCTAAAGTAGAATTAAAAGGTTTATTTCAATATATTCATTCTTAGGGAAAGAATGAAACCATTGAAATAAACTAAAATCGACTATTAATAATAAATTTATTTATTAATTAAATTCTCTACTTATAAAAACAAATAAAACTATTTAAATAAATTCAAACTAAAGTAGAATTGAAAGGTTTATTTCAATATATTCATCTTTAAGGGAAAAATAAAGCCATTGAAATAAACTAAAACCAACTATTAATAATAAATTTATTTATTAATCAAATTCTGTACTTATAAAAGACAAATAAAACTATTTAAATAAATTCAAACTAAAGTAGAATTGAAAGGTTTATTTCAATATATTCATTCTTAGGGAAAGAATGAAACCATTGAAATAAACTAAAATCGACTATTAATAATAAATTTATTTATTAATTAAATTCTCTACTTATAAAAACAAATAAAACTATTTAAATAAATTCAAACTAAAGTAGAATTGAAAGGTGAATTTCAATATATCCATCTTTAAGGGAAAAATAAAGCCATTGAAATAAACTAAAATCGACTATTAATAATAAATTTATTTATTAATTAAATTCTCTAAGATACAAATTTAATTATAAATTATATATAAATTATATATAAATACCCCCCCCAATAATTAATAATTTTATTTAATTCATAAATAAAAATTTTTAATTTTTTTTTGTTATTAAGTAACGCTATAATCTTATTAATAATATTAAACTATAATTTTATTACATAATAAATTTAAATATAAGTAAATAAAATTAATTTTTAATTTGAAAAATTTTTTATTAATATATATATATATATATTAATATTAAAATGTATATATATATATAAATAATTTATTAACCAATATATTTATATATATATAAATCATAGGTGGGTTCCAAAATTTATAAAAGATTATATTAACCTTTATATATTAATATTAATATTAATTAATTAAATATTTATATAATTATATATATAATTTTATATCTATAATATATGTAAATTATATTATGAATACATTAGATTATAATAAATTATTGAAAAGAAAAGAAATATAAATATAAATATAAATATTATTTATTAATTAATAAATATTTATATATATATATATATATATATATATATATATATATATATATATATATATATATATAAATCTATATATATACATATATATATATTTATTAAATATTAATCAATTTATTAAATATAGTGCATTTATAAGTTATTAAATAATTTATAAATTATATGAAAGCATAAATAATCATAATTTAATCCTACCTTAGGATATATTTATAAATGTATATCTATTCTCAGATTTATATATTGTAATATTTATATATATATCTTGTTATATATAAAATGTATATATATTTATCAGTTGGCCTCCATCTATCTATAATAATATATAAATATATATATATATATAAATAATTTATTAATTAATAGATATATATTATATATATCAATATTAAGATGTATATATATATAAATAATTTATTAATTAATATATATATATATAAACTACTACTATAATAAGTTTTTATTATTAAAAATTTTGTATTAAAATTTTAATCTAATATAATTAATAATATTTTAGGGCTATTTAATAACAATTTATTTCTATATAATTTTTTTTATATAAAAATTAATTTTTTTATTATTTATAATTTTCTATAGAAAAATCAAAGCTTTAAATAGTTAATTAAGGGGTTAACTATTATAAAGATTAGATTTACCTATAGATAGATTAATCTTTGTATATTTAATTAAAAAATTAATTACATTATAGAAATTGATACATTCTATAGAAAAATCAAAGCTTTAAATAGTTAATTGGGGGGTTAACTATTATAAAGATTAGATTTACCTATAGATAGATTAATCTTTGTATATTTAATTAAAAAATTAATTACATTATAGAAATTG